>JAJQOW010000180.1:0-159476 GCA_037975125.1 Latrodectus hesperus
GTGTCCGATTTTCTAAATTGTGCAAAAGTATTTATAAATGTATTTGTTGGTTGATACCAAGGTGGATAGAGATTTTGGTCTATAGTCTCTATCTGAACATCACATAGGTCTGTGAGCCACAGATGTGATTTGGCTCGTGTGAGAAAAGGTGGGATGCTCATTGGTCGAGCATCAAACAGTCTATTAAGAGAAGCATTAGGAACCATGGAACGTAATGGGTGATGCGGTTGGTTGGTTGGTTGGTTGGGTTTTATGGCGCAAGGTCCAAAATTGGACATGCTGCGCCAAGAATTAGTTTTGTGTAACTTTATTTAATTTTTATTTTTTATTTATTTATTTTCAAAAACCCAAACAACATTAAAATATTAAAAAACAAAAATAAGTGTATATACTATATTAAAATCTAGTTATAAAATATAGAAAATGAAAATAACAATTATTTGTATAATTTTTTTAAAATCCAAAATGCAAATTAAATATAATGTATAAAACCTATTGCCTTCAAGAAAGCGAATAGGTTTCCATGGGGTGGATCCCCTATTAAATCAGATAAAATTAATAAATTAGTATTAAAAAAGTGTAAACGTTGCTGGATAAAATCATGACATGAAATTAAAATATGTTGAACAGTGTATGGTTCATCACACGCTTCACACCATGGAGTTAGTTCACTTAGAAACAAATGTCTGTGTGTGAAACGTGTGTGTCCGATACGAAGGCGAGTTAATCTAACATCAGCACTTCGTAGCGGTAAAACTGATAATGAAATGAGATATGGGAAAATGGTACACAATTTGTTGGTGACCTGCATGCTCCAAAACTCCTGGAAGAGGGAGTAGACATGATTTTTAATATACTTCCTCACATCTGAAAGAGGGATTGAAAGTTGTATTGACGTTGAGGCTGCTTTAGCAGCCGCGTCTGCCTTTTCATTTCCCTCGAGACCTACGTGACTTGGGATCCAACAAAATTTGATATCATTCCCCTTGCCAGCAAGGGAATCCAATGTTTGGAAAATCTTGGACACAACCGGATGACAATGAATGTTCAAATTCTCCAACGCTTTTAATACACTCAAGCTGTCAGTATACACGCAAAAGGAATGAGAATTTACAGTATTCACGAGCTGAAGCGCATTATAAATTGCTGTGGCTTCAGCTGTAAAGATGGAGCAGGAAGCATGAAGGCTGTAACTGTATGTAACATTATTCATAAAAATACCACAGCCGACATGTCCTGCTGTTTTAGAACCATCCGTGAATACTGGCGTGTAGGAAGAATACTGACAGCGATGTGAATAATATAGCTGTTGGAAAATTGTAGGCGTTGTGTCCGATTTTCTACAATCAGCAAATGGATTGATAATCAATATTTGTGGATCATACCAAGGTGGATGTACTAAAATGTCCGTTTTAATGAAACGGACATCACGTAGGTCAGATAAGGATAAATGGTTTTTTGTTCGAGTGAGGAAGGGTAGGATGCTATATAGTCTAGCGTCATATATTCTCTTCAAAGCAGGAGTAAGAGCAAAAGAACATAAAGGATGGTGAGGGTCAGACATAATTTTACAATAATAATTGAGAGACAGCTGCATACGTCGCAGGTCTAAGGGCAGTTGTTGACAAATTGCATATAGACTCTGGACGGGTGATGTGCGGAATGCGCCAGAACATATTCTCAGAGCAGAATGATGGACAGTGTCCAATCTGTGTAAAATAGAAGACCTAGCGGATCCATAAACAACACAACCGTAGTCAATGCGAGATAAAATTAATGATTGGTAAACTCGGAGGAGTGACGTGCGATCAGCACCCCAAGATGTATTTGAAAGCACCTTGAGGATATTGAGCGATCGCTCGCACTTCTTCCGCAGATATAATATATGCGGAAGAAAGGTTAATTTACGATCAAATATCACTCCGAGGAATTTTACCTCACTGACCACTGGTATAGGTGTGTTGTTTATACGAATAACGGGATCATTGTGGAGACTAGTCTTCCTGCAGAAATGGACACAATTGCTCTTGCTAGGAGATAGTGTATGGCCATTCTCAGCACACCATGCAGCAATTTTATTAACAGATGTTTGTAATTGTCTCTCAATTAAATTCATGTTAGACCCTTCACAAGATATTTGCAGGTCATCAACATACAAGGTACCATGCACAGAAGGTGAAAGTTGATGAAGAATGCAACTGATATGAAGATTAAAAAGGGTGACACTTAAAATACTTCCCTGAGGAACACCTTCAGGTTGGTTAAAAGTATTGGACAAAAACGTACCAATACGAACTTTAAAACCACGGGAGCGTAAAAAGTTTTCTATAAATATCGGCAAATTACCCCTAAAGCCAAAATTATACATCCTACGGAGAATTCCATAACGCCACGTACGGTCATATGCCTTCTCAATGTCGAAGAAAATGGAGACCAGATGGTTCCTCCGCACAAAAGCATTGCGGATTTGGGTCTCCAAATATGTGATATTATCAAGAGTGGATCTCCCTTTACGGAAGCCACTCTGATTAATATGTATACATTTATTTTTTCTAAGACATATACGAGACGGGCGTTGACCATACGTTCGAGAGTCTTACACAAGCAACTCGTCAGAGCTATTGGTCGATAATTTGAAGGAACAGAAGGATCCTTACCAGCCTTAAGGATTGGAATCACTATTGCTTCGCTCCAAAGTGATGGAAATTTATTTTCGGTCCAGATCCTATTGAACAAGTAAAGTAAGTTCAACAGGGAATCTGGACCTAAATGACGAAGCATTTGATAGCTGATTCCATCTGGTCCTGGGCTAGTATCATGGGCCTGCTGTAATGCACTCTTCAATTCCAACATCCGAAATTCACAGTTGTAAGGTAAAGCTTGTCGATGGTTGAAACGAATTGGTGTTCGCTCAGCACGACTCTTAGTCCTCAGGAACGAAGAACTGTAAGAGTCGTTGCTTGAGACGCTAGCAAAGGTTTCACCAAGGACATTAGCGATGTCCTTAGGAGAAGAGTGCACAGCAGCTCCGGATTTCAAAATAGGAATTGAAAATTCTCTATAGATTCCATTGGCTGCCTTCACCCTTCTCCACAACTGCTTACTGGAAGTTGAAGATGTTATTGAAGATACATAGCAGGACCAGGATTCCTTCTGACTTCGACGACGAGCTCTGCGAGCTAGTGCTTTTGCTCTCTTAAAGGCGATAAGATTCTCCGTTGTGGGGTACCTCCGAAATAACCCCCATAACTTCCTTTGTTTTTTAAAAGTTTGTTTACATTCATCATTCCACCATGGCTTGCAACGCCGGTGTGGTAAAGAGGAACTTTTTGGTATTGATGCCTCAGCTGCATTTATAATTGTTTCAGTGACTTTAGATACGGCATTATCAATATCATCGATCGTAACCATTTCGTTATCAACAGCTGCCAATTGTGTAAATAACGTCCAATCTGCCCGACTGTACACGTAAGTAGGTAGGCGTTGTCCTACACTACTACCTCCAGTCTGGGAGATGACGAGAGGAAAATGATCGCTATTGTGCAGATCATTTCCTACAATTAAATTTAACAATGGCAGAAGAGATGGAGAACAAATGGCCAGATCGAGAGAATGAAATGTTCTTGTGGGTACATGGAAATAAGTCTTCTCGTCGGTATTAAGCAGACAGAGACTGTTGTCTGAAATAAACCGCTCTATCTGCCGACCGCGAGAATTAGTATCATCATTTCCCCACAAAGAACTATGGCCGTTAAAGTCACCTAACAACAGAAATGGTGTTGGCAGCTGATCTACTAATGCATCGAGTTCCTCTTGGCGGATGACATCGTGTGGTGGCAAATACAAACTACAGACTGTCAACAAGCATGAAATATGAATTCTTATAGCAACAGCCTGTAGAGTAGTATTCAATGGATGGGCAGTGCTGGGAAAAGTATTAGATGTTAATATACAAACACCTCCAGACACTGCACCATCGTCACCACAGTCTTTTCTAAAGCTTTTAAACCCACGCATGGAAAAGTTATTGCTAGACTTCAGGAAAGTTTCCTGAAGTGCAACACATGCGGGGTTGTAGGCTGAAATTATAGACTTGATGTCATCATGATGAGAACGCAAACCATGGCAGTTCCAAGAAACAAAGGAAGTTATTGTTTAATTTGAAAAGCTCCTTTCCCGGAGCTGGAAGGCATGTCATCTGACATCTCCTCGAGTGACAGATCTTCGTCAGAGGGATGTAGAGACACAGCGTCAGCTTCAAGGGATAAGGCTTTACGGGTGGATATGGAGGGTCTAAAATTGCCCTCCTTTGCAGATTTAAGTTTTAATGCCTTTAGGGCTTTAGATTTAGCCATCGGAGCTTTTCTTCGGAGAGTATTTGCGGATGTTGTTTTTGACTTTTTCTCAGATGTATGGGGTAATTTGACTATTGGAAGTGAAAGAGCATCCGTTTGGGTACTAGCCGTTCTGGTGACCTTGGCGGCGACAGAAGCATAGCTAACTCCTGCTTGAGGTGTTCGTGCTGTAACAGCACGTCTCGCCTCAGGATATGAGCAGTTATTCTTAACTTTAGTGGTTGTGATCTCCTTCTCCAGTATCCAGATAGGACAACTTCTAGCGTAGGAGGGGTGGTCACCTTTACAGTTTACACACCTCTCCTTTGCAGTGCAAGACGAACTGTCATGGCCAACTGCTGCGCAGCGAGCGCAAGTCAGTTTGCCCCTGCAAGTCGCTTTTGAGTGACCAAATCTCTGGCACTGGAAACAACGCAAAGGATTTGGTATGAACGGCCTGACGGATAGATGCATATACGCAGCTTTAATATGCTGCGGTAGGTCTGGCGTCGCAAATGTCAGTACAAGATGTTTAGTATTGATAAACTGCCCATCCCGTCTGACAGTGATGCGTTTTACAGCACAGACCTTTTGATCTTTGAGATTTTCTAATATCTCTTCCGCAGGCGTATTTAGCAAATCCTTGGCGGATACCACACCACGTGAAAAGTTAAGATTTAAGTGAGGAGAGACAGACACCTCAAGGTTAGCTAGCATATTCATATTGCTAATCAGAGCTGCTTGAGCATCTGAGGCAACTTCGACCATTAGATCTCCAGAACGCAGCTTCCGAATGCTCTTCACTTCGCCTATATTGCCAGATATAGCTTTTTGAATTAAGAAAGGGGATACAGTATCAAATGTACCCTCCTTTCGTTTCACAATATAAAATTTTGCTTTCAATAATGTCAATGTGTGCTCCCGTGGGAGAGAAGAGAATAGAAATGTTTCCATATTAGGGATGGAAAATTCGGGACCTGACGGCACCACCCACCACCGAGTCCAACAAGGGGATGCAGACCAGCTGCACCAGTGCTAGCCAGGTCCTATACGCTCACAGTACATCCCTGAAGTGGCCTCCACCCTTAACGAGTCACCCAGTAGATGCACCGATCGCTTGATCCATAAAGCCGATTGATGTGCTGAGGACCACAACACACCTCCCGTTTACCTGAAGCAGAGGCCAAAGCAATGTGTTGGTCTCTGGAGGCCTCAATTACCAGGATCCTCCTTTCCAGGGACACGGGTCTCCACGCACGGCAAACACGTGGGTGATTTAGTCCCCAAGAGTAGCTAATAGCAACAGAGCGGCGAAAGCTACTCAAGGGGAGCCCTCAACCTCTTGCGAGGCAACCACACTGAGGGAGAAGAGGGAGAAAAAGCAGAAGATTAGAGAAAAGAGGAAAATAAAGAAGAGGACAGAACACTAGGGTACCTCGGGATTGTGACACCCGTGTTTACCTAAAGAAGGTAAACCCCCTGAGGGGATGGTGGAATAGAGATCTTACAATACTAAAAAACAAAACAAATGCATTAAGACGTCGTTTTAAAGCTACACAAGATCCAGAAATTAAAAAAACATTTTATCATCGAATATAAAAAATCTTTGGCCAACTACAAGAAAGCAATAATTAGAGAAAAAACTCAACAGCTGGCAATCTTTTTGTACCAAAACAAACACAGCATATGGTATACTAGAAAAAATTGCCACTAATAAAACTTTTAAACCGACAACTTTTATTCCACTACAAAATATTAATCAAATTCAAAATCAAAACATCCCAAAAACAATCTTTTCAGATCTTTTAAATAATAACTTTCCTACAAATTCAGACGACTTGGAAAACGTCATCCCAATCTCCAATAATACCACCCTAGATCCAGCTTTTACTAAATTTGAATTACAAATTACAATAAACCGTCTAAATATATCCAAAGCCCCTGGCTTAGACGGTCTTGATAACGGTATAATGAAACTGCTACATAGAGCAATTCCTAATTTTCTTTTACAGTATTTTAACAAATGCCTAGAACTTAAATATTTTCCCAAATTCTATAAAATAGGTCAGGTAATTTACTTTCTAAAGAATGGTAGACCCCCAAATGATTATAAATCTTATAGGCCCATTTGTCTTCTTTCATCAATGGGTAAAATCTTAGAAAGATTAATAACGAATCGTTTAAAACATCATCTAGAATCTAATAACTTCTTTAGTCCCAACCAATTTGGTTTTAGAACAAATCTATCAACGGAAACTGCCCTACTAAAAATTAATGCTATTCTAAATGAAAACAAAAATAAAAACCTATATACAGCCTAGACATTGAAACGGCTTTTGACTCCCTGTGGTGGCCGGGTCTCTGTAAAGAATTAAACAAAACAAACATTCCAAAAAATATTTTAGAAATATTCTTCAATTTTCTCTCAGAAAGAAAACTAATAGTAATTCATGATAACATTGAAATAACAAAACCACATACTAAAGGATGCCCCCAAGGTTCGGCTAGCGGACCAATCCTATGGAACGTATACTATAACCAAGTATCAAATTATAATTGGCCATATCATTCTAAACTAATAACCTTTGCTGATGATACATTATTCTTAATTACAGGAGAAACAAAAGAAAAATTAAAAAACAATAGTAATGAAACTCTAGAACTCTTTTCCAAATTATGTACAAAACTTAAACTAATAGTAGCTCCATCTAAGTCAAAAGTTTTAATAGTAGGGAAGGCCAGGCAAAATCTAAAATCAAATCCAAAAATAACATTGAACAATAAAAGTCTTAGCCACACTAAGCAACTAACCTATTTAGGAATAATAATTGATAACAAGCTTTCCTACCTCGCACATTTAAGATCATTAAAACCCCGCCTAATTAAAATTGCACAGAGTCTGAGAGCAATGTCTAGCTTAAACTGGGGCTTAAGAGGTAATATAATTAAAATAATTTATAAAACTGTAATTACTCGAATCATCCTTTATGGCGCCTCCATTTGGTATTCTACTTCCTCAAAACGTAAAGATAAACAACTTCTCTCAATAGAAAGATTTTTCTCATTATTAATCACACGTAGTTTCCGCACAACCTCAACAACGAGCTTGCAACTTCTCGCAGGCATAATTCCACTCCCTCAACTGGCAGAACAAGAACGATTGAGATCTCTATTAATTCAACATCACAAAACAGTGAACTTAGACGTAGAAATTTTTCATGGATATAAAATCGATACCACCCCACACAAGGATCTTATACATCCTGCAAACTGGCTTAGAGGAACTAATATTTCAATAGCGGATACAACATCAACCATCAGCACTTCAACTTCAACATGGAATTATTTTTCAGATGGTTCCAAAATTAACGATAATATAGGAGCAGCATTTGTTTGCAACGAAAATAACAACCTTTTTAAAACACAATCTTATCATCTACACAAAAATAACTCAATCTTCCAAGCCGAAGGAATAGCCATCTACAAAATCATCTTGGACATTATTGCTTCAAAACATCAGAACGCTACAATTTGGACAGATTGTCAGTCGGTACTAATGGCTCTTAAAAACCCTTATCCTAAATCGACTATTATTCAAGACATTCAAAAATTGCTTCAACATAACATTTTCCTAAATATAAATTTAAAATGGACAAAAGCACACATAGGTACAACAGGTAACGGTTGGTTGGTTGGTTGGTTGGGTTTTATGGCGCAAGGTCCAAAAACGGACATGCTGCGCCAAGAATAAAGTTTAGAAGTAGATATTTTATTTTTTATTTATTTTTTATTTTATTTATTAATTTACTTTGAAAACCCAAGCAACATTAAAATTTTTAAAAAACAAAAATCAGTGTATACATATATTAAAATAAAATTACATATAAAAGGAAAATCAAAATATATATACTTTTAAAATTTAAGAAATGTAAATTAAATATAATGTATAAAACCTATTGCCCTCAAAAAGGCAAATAGGTTCTTGTGGGGTGGTTCCCCAAGTAAATCATATAGGGTTAAAATATCACAGTTAAAAAAGTGTAAACGAAATTGGTTAAAATATTTGCATGAAATTAAAATATGATAAACAGTGAATGGTTCATCACACGTTTCACACCAAGGATTTAATTCGTTTAGAAACAAATGTCTATGTGTGAAACGTGTGTGTCCGATACGAAGGCGGGTTAATCTTACATCAGCACTTCGTATCGGTAAAACTGTTAATGAGGTGATGTATGGAAATATGGCATGCAATTTATTAGTGACCTGCATGTTCCATGACTCCTGCCAAAGATGTTTTGTAAATTTTTTAACATACCTTTTCACATCGAACAAAGGAATGGATGGAAGAGACGGGCCGGATGCAGATTTAGCAGCTGCATCAGCCCTCTCATTGCCATCAAGACCTACGTGACTTGGGACCCAGCAGAGAATTATGTCGTATCCCTTGCCAGCAAGGGAATCCAATGCTCGGAAAATTCCAGACACAACAGGATGGCAGTCAAAACTACTGTTCCGCAAAGCTTCCAACACACTCAAACTGTCAGTGTATATACAGTATTTACGACTTTCACATGTATTCATCTGCTGAAGAGCTTGATAAAAAGCAGTTGCTTCAGCAGAGAAGATGGAACAGGACGGATGGAGGCTGTAGCTAAGAGTTTTGTTTTCAATAACTACAGCACATCCAACATGTCCTGCAGATTTTGATCCATCTGTGAAAACTGGTGTGTACGTGGAGTACTGACAGCGATGTGAGGCATATAGCTGCTGGAAAACAGTAGTTGCCGTGTCTGATTTTCTATAACGAGCAAAAGGATTGATGATTTGAATCTGTGGATCATACCAAGGTGGATGTAGAAGAAAGTCCGTTTTTTCGAAACGGACATCACATAGGTCTGAAAATAATATGTTGGACTTTGTCCGAGTGAGAAAAGGTGGAATGCTGTATGAACGTGCGTCATACAGCCTTATAAGTGCAGGTGTAGTAGTCATGGAACGTAATGGATGATGAGGGTCAGACATGATTTTTGCATAATAACTGAGAGACAGCTGCATTCGTCTCAGGTCTAAAGGCAGTTGATGACATATTGCATATAGACTCTGGACGGGTGATGTGCGGAATGCGCCTGAACATATTCTCAAAGCAGAGTGATGTATTGTATCCAATCTGCGTAAAACGGAAGACCTAGCAGATCCATACACAGAACACCCATAGTCAATACGAGATAAAATTAATGACTGGTAGATACGAAGTAGTGCTGTGCGATCAGCACCCCAAGATGTATTAGAAAGCACCTTGAGGATATTAAGCGATCGCTCGCACTTCTTCCGCAAATGAAGAATATGCGGAAGAAAATTTAACTTTCGGTCAAATGTTATACCCAAAAATTTTATCTCGTTGACAACAGGAATAGGTGTATTGTTTATATATATAGTAGGATCATTATGTAGGCTAGTCTTCCTGCAGAAATGGACACATTTACTCTTGCCAGGAGACAGCGTGTGGCCATTCTCAGCACACCATGCAGCAAGTTTATTAACTGATGTTTGTAGTTGTCTCTCAATTAAACGCATATTTGAACCCTCACATGATATTTGCAGGTCATCAACGTAAAGCGTGCCATAAACAGGAGGTGAAATTTGATGAAGAATGCAACTGATGTAAAGGTTAAAAAGTGTGACACTTAAAATAGAGCCTTGGGGTACACCCTCGGCTTGAATAAAAGTATTGGACATAACAGAACCAATACGAACTTTAAAACCACGGGAGCATAAGAAATTTTCTATAAATATTGGCAAATTACCCCTAAAGCCAAAATCATACATCCTACGGAGAATTCCATAACGCCACGTACGGTCATAAGCCTTCTCTATGTCGAAGAAAATGGAAACGAGATGATTCCTCCGCACAAAGGCATTGCGGATCTGCGTTTCCAGATAAGTAATATTATCAAGAGTGGATCTTCCTTTACGGAAGCCACTCTGATTGATATGGATAAAGTTATTTGTTTCTAAGACATAGATGAGACGGGCGTTGACCATACGTTCGAGAGTCTTACATAAGCAACTCGTCAGAGCAATTGGTCGATAACTTGAAGGAACAGAAGGATCCTTACCAGCCTTAAGGATCGGAATCACTATTGCTTCGCTCCAAAGTGATGGAAATTTATTTTCAGTCCAGATCCTATTGAACAGATAAAGTAAGTTCAACAGGGAGTCTGGACTTAAATGGCGAAGCATTAGATAGCTGATTCCATCTGGTCCTGGGCTAGTATCATGGGCCTGCTGTAATGCTCTCTTCAATTCCAACATCCGAAATTCACAGTTGTAAGGCAAAGCTTGTCGATGGTTGAAACGAATTGGTGTTCGCTCAGCACGACTCTTTGTCCTTAAGAACGAAGGACTATAAGAGTCGTTGCTTGAGACGCTAGCAAAGGTTTCACCAAGGACGTTAGCGATGTCCTTAGGAGAAGAGTATATAGCAGCTCCGGATTTCAAAATAGGAATTGAAAATTCTCTATATATTCCATTGGCTGCTTTCACTCTTCTCCACAACTGTTTACTGGATGTGGAAGAAGTTATTGATGATACATAGCGGGACCAAGATTCCTTCTGACTTCGACGACGAGCTCTGCGAGCTAATGCTTTTGCTCTCTTATAGGCGATAAGATTCTCCGTTGTGGGGTATCTTCTGAAGAGCCCCCATAACTTCCTCTGTTTCTTATAGGTGTTTTGACATTCATTATTCCACCAAGGTTTGCAACGCCTGTGTGGTATAGAGGAACACTTTGGTATTGATGCATCAGCTGCATTTATAATTGTTTCAGTGACTTTAGATACGGCATTATCAATATCATCGATCATAACCATTTCATTATCAACAACTGCCAATTGTGTAAATAACGTCCAATCTGCCCGACTGTACACGTAAGTAGGTAAGCGTTGTCTTACACTACTACCTCCAGTCTGGGAGATGACGAGAGGAAAATGATCGCTGTTATGCAGATCATTTCCTACATTTAAATTTAACAATGGCAGAAGAGATGGAGAACAAATGGCCAGATCGAGAGAATGAAACGTTCTTGTGGGTATATGGAAATAAGTTTTCTCGTCGGTATTAAGCAGACAGAGACTATTATCTGAAATAAACCGCTCTATCTGCCCACCGCGAGAATTTGTATCATCACTTCCCCACAAAGAACTATGGCCGTTAAAGTCACCTAACAACAGAAATGGTGTTGGCAGCTGATCTATTAATGCATCGAGTTCCTCTTGGCGGATGACATCGTGTGGTGGCAAATACAAACTACAGACTGTCAACAAGCATGATGTATGAATTCTCACAGCTACAGCCTGTAGTGTAGTATTTAAATGTTGGGCAGTGCTGGGATAGTTGTTGGATGTTAATATGCAAACACCTCCAGACACTGCACCATCGTCACCACAGTCTTTTCTAAAGCTTTTAAACCCACGCATGGAAAAGTTATTGCTGGACTTCAGGAAAGTTTCCTGAAGTGCAACACATGCGGGGTTGTAGGCTGACATTATAGACTTGATGTCATCATGATGAGAACGCAAACCATGGCAGTTCCAAGAAACAAAGGAAGTTATTGTTGAGTTTGAAAAGCTCCTTTCCCGGAGCTGGAAGGCATGTCATCTGACATCTCCTCGAGTGATAGGTCTTCGTCCGAGGGATGCAGATATACGGCGTCAGCCTCCAGGTTTAAGGCTTTACGGGTGGATATGGAGGGCCTAACAATGCCCTCTTTTGCTGATTTTAGTTTTAAAGCCTTTACGGCTTTAGATTTAGCAATCGGAGCTTTTCTACGAATAGTCGATGTGGATGTTGATTTTGGCTTTTGTACAGATGTAGGGGGTAATTTAACAATCGGGAGTGAGATAGCATCCGTTTGTGTACTAGTCGATCTGGTGACCTTGGCAGCAACAGTCGCATAGCTGATTCCTACTTGAGGTGTTCGAGCTGTAACAGCCCGTCTCGCCTCAGGATATGAACAGTTATTTTTAACTTTCGTGGTTGTGATCTCCTTCTCCAGTATCCAGATAGGACAACTTCTAGCGTAGGAGGGGTGGTCACCTTTACAGTTGACACACCTCTCCTTTGCAATACAGGACGAACTGTCGTGGCCAACTGCTGCGCAGCGAGCGCAAGTCAGTCTGCCTCTGCATGCCGCTTTAGAATGACCAAATCTCTGGCACTGGAAACAACGCAAAGGATTTGGAATGAATGGCCTAACGGAGAGATGCATATACGCAGCATTAATATGCTGCGGTAGGTCTGGCGTCGCAAATGTCAGGATCAGATGTTTAGTGTTAATAACTTTATCATCTCTCCTGACAGTAATGCGTTTTACAGCGCAGACCTTTTGTTCTTTAAGATTTTCTAGTATCTCATCCGTAGGCGTGTTAAGCAAATCCTTCGCGGATATCACACCACTAGAAAAGTTAAGGTTTGTATGAGGCGAGACAGACACCTCAAGGGTAGCTAGCATATTCATATTAGCAATCGAGGTTGCTTGTGTTTGTGATGCGACTTCTACCATTAGGTCGCCAGAACGTAATTTTCTGATGCTCTTCACGTCACCGATCGTGCCTGCAATAGCTTTTTGAATGAGGAAAGGGGATACTGTATCAAAAGTACCCTCTTTCCTTTTGATTACATAAAACTTTGCATTTAGTAAAGATAAAGTATGCTCCCGTGGGAGAATTGAAATATTCATTTCCATATTTAAAATGGAAAATTCGGGACCTGACGGCACCACCCACCACCGAGTCCAACAAGGGGATGCAGACCAGCTGCACCAGTGCTAGTCAGGTCCTATACGCTCACAGTACATCCCTGAAGTGGCCTCCACCCTTAACGAGTCACCCAGTAGATGTACCGATCGCTTGATCCATAAAGCCGATTGATGTGCTGAGGACCACAACACACCTCCCGTTTACCTGAAGCAGAGGCCAAAGCAATGTGTTGGTCTCTGGAGGCCTCAATTACCAGGATCCTCCTTTCCAGGGACACGGGTCTCCACGCACGGCAAACACGTGGGTGATTTAGTCCTCAAGAGTAGCTAATAGCAACAGAGCGGCGAAAGCTACTCAAGGGGAGCCCTCAACCTCTTACGAGGCAACCACAACGAGGGAGAAGAGGAAGAAAAGGCAGAAGAATAGAGGAGAGAGGAAACGAAAGAAGAGGACAGATCACTAGGGTACCTCGGGATTGTGACACCCGTGTTTACCTAAAGAAGGTAAACCCCCTGAGGGGCAACAGGTAACGAATTGGCCGATAAACTAGCAAAAGAAGCAGCAACTAATCCTAATTTAACTACTTTACAAATTCCTTGGTCAAAATCTACAATTAAATTACTTTTGAAAAACCGATCAATTTGAAATTGGCAAGAAATATGGAATACCTCTTCTACAGGTCGTCATCTATTTAAAATCATCCCAAAAGTTTCAACAAATTACTGTTTCCAAAACCCATACATTAATTTCTTCATCACAAACCATGGACCTTTTCCAATCTACTTTAAAAAGATAAAAAAAGCAGCAACAGACCTTTGTGTTTGCAACAAAACTGGAACACCTATTTATTATTTTAAAAGAATGCCCAATCACCAAAAACTACCATTTACGCCAGGCTCCAAATCAATCGGATGACAGCTTTATCAACCTCTGCATAACAAACCACTTTAGGAAAAAGAATTTAATTGCAATAGCTACTCTATTAATGGAAAAAGACCTAAAAATTTGCAAAAATATAATCCCATCACCAACAGAAGATCAAGCTACAACTTCATCTGGGGAATCAGTCTGAATTCTACGGAAGCCTCATCAGTCAACGACCTCAACTAGAACCTCCACATCAGCATACCCAAGCTCCAAAAAAGCAATAGACTCAACTACAAGCATCCAATAAATCTTTCTAAAACTTTCAGAACTTCATAAACAATTTGTTGCTCAAGTATCTTGGAAAAGAATTCAAACTACAAAACAATCTATCATCATGTATTGCTGAAACTATCACTAATGTTTCTTAGCTGCAACTCTGAATTTAAAGAGTAATACTAATTTACTCCAGGGACAAAAATCAAGACAAGTTTTTCTTTTTAATATAGGTTTTTTATGTACAATTGAACTTTGTAAGTAGCTCTATAGTTATACCTATTGTTTAATTTTAATATTCTATTATACAATGTTTTTTATAAAATACAGTAATATATTACTTATAAATTTAAAATGACGTTTTATTAATCTCTGTCTAAGTTCTACATATTAGTAAAAAGTTTTGTTCTTAACGGCAGCAACTACAAAAGCTAAAGTTTCTTTGTATATATTAGAACATTCCTTTTCATGTTGTATTTACAAGTTTGGCTTTTGTAAAATTTTAGTAATGACTTTAACTAAAGTTTTTTCTTCCCAATTATAGTATCAATCTCAAACTGTAATTGAAAATATTCAATGTAAGCCTTGACAGTTATATAATGTAACTTCAACTTCTCTTTTTTAATCTCTTGATTATTACTAACTTAATTATTTCAAAAATAGGTAGTTTAAATTGTTATCTCATCAAATGTTACCTAACTAATAATTAGTCTATTTCTCAAACTTATCAATAATAACAATCAACAACTTTATCAAACGTTTCTATGTTATTTGTTTCAATACTTTTAAGTCAAAATGTAACTGCATAAAATGCTTCCTGTTTTATGTGTCTGACACTAAGGTCTAACGTCCCGCTTCAGAACGGATTTCTCCGATCCCTTAGGGCCGACTGACCCATGTTCAACTGCTGTTCACATGGAACCCTTCTCCACCTTCAGTCCTCAAGGTTCTCACTTGAGTATTTGCTACTACCACCAAGATCTGCACCAGCGGCGGCTCCAGGCGGGCTCACGCCCGGCACCTTCAACGCTCGCCGCTGCGACCCTCCTACTCGCTGCGGCGTAAGTCTCCGTGAGGAGTTCTGCCGCAGCGGCCGGGTATGGGCTCGACGCTGGAGCGCCATCCATTTTCAGGGCTAGTTGCTTCGGCTAAGTGAATTATTTGTCTTGTTATTTAGCTATACACTCTGCAACTAATATCCTCTGTCCACAACAACACAAACAATAAATTAAATCTATTTTTCTAGTATTGTTTGTATTTTATTATTATACTGTTTATTATCATTTCTCATTTGTATGATTACTATTATTATTAATTCTGGATCAGCAATATTGTGCATTTAATTAATCATAGTTAGCCCACGGTATACATATTTTTAGTTCTAATAGGAATTTGGTCAAAATCTTTTCACCTCCCATCAGCATTTTGAAAGTATAATATACCAATAATTGAATATCGTATTGCCATTTTGTTTCTTTAACATTCAGTGGGATACAATCTACAAATGGCTCAATCTCAGCAAAATTATAATTTTACAGCAAATCTAACACCACGTAAAGCTGCCTCGCTCACAAATATCTCATTTGTTGATCAAGAAACACCAATTAACTCTAATTCAACCTCTAGCTCAATAGATGAAATTAACAAAATTTTGGAACCAACGCTTCAATTAAATACACCACAAACTTCTACGCAAATTCCAACAATGCAACAATTAATTCATAAACTTAGAAACATAATCTCGTATAAAAAGGGAGATAGATACAACCTTCCCAAAGAAGTAAGAACAAAAGGTAATAAGCTACTGGATCAACTCTTCAATCTAACAATGGAACCCACGCAGAGTCGAATAGTTCAAGATGACAAACAAGCAAAATCTACTCAAGTTACTAAAGATCAAGACCCCAATTTAGTAGAAATTTCTACAATCAACAAAAACATTCAAGACATTAAAGAAAAATTATTCCCCCAACTCTTTAAAAAAATAGAAGATATAAATATCACTCATTCACAAAAAGCTCATGATAAGCAAACAGATTCACCTTACTTATCATATAGTGAAATCTTAAAGAAAAACACTTCCATAGTACTCAAAAAAACTGATAAAAACATCAATAAAACTCTACAAACAATAGAAACATCTATCCGTCCCTCTGGAATCTACAACAGGAAAAATTACCTCGAAATAAAATGCAGGTCAAAAGATGATACAGAAAAACTGAAAGAAACCTTAAAGGAACAACATTTCGAAGCAGAAATCAAGAAACCAAGAAATCAAAGGATCATTATTCTTAATACCACTCCAAAATTCACAGAAGAGAAAATTATTCAAGCAATTGAAGAAGATCTTAAATTAGAGAACTCCAAAGAAATAATAAAATTTATTTCACGAAGAAAAACAGCAAACAACAAAGACCTGTGGAACATAGTACTGGATCTTCCAAATCCACTAGCAAGAAAACTTGTCAAAAATAAATTCTTATTCATAGGTCTGGCAAGATTTCGAATAGACTTTTTTAGAACAGTGAAAAGATGCGCCAAGTGTCAGGACTATAACCACCAAACGGCTAACTGCCCTAACAAATTTACGTACTGCCCTAAATGCAGCAAATGCCATGATTTTAGTAAATGCAATTCACACGAATATCACTGCATTAATTGCATAGAACAAAATAGAAACGGCGGTAACTACCCTATCAACCACCCAGCCTACGACATCAATTGTCCATCCTATCTAGACTATACCAATCAATTTAATTACTATTAAATTTAAACTATGAATTCCAATTTCCAAATAAATCCTAATCCAAACGATAACAATTTAACAAACTTAAAAATCAACTCAATAAAATTTCTGCAAATTAATCTGCAACGCAGTAGATCTGCACAAACCCAACTTTCCCAAATTATAGAACAAGAAAACATCGCTATTGCCTGTATTCAAGAACCATACTCTGTCCACTGTGAAATCCGTGGAATTCCACAATCTTGGACACTACTTTACAACAAAAATCAAGAAACTCCACGAGCAGCAATAGTTATAACAACTCCATTAAATCCTATAACCCTCTTCAAAAACAGAGACATAATAGCCATTCAACTCAACTTAAAACCATCCCCCATAATAATAATAAGTTTCTACTCTTCTCCATCAGAAAACATCTCAACCAACCTCGACATATTAATGAATCTAATTCAAGCCAACTCAAATCATCGTATCTTAATTGCAGGTGACTTTAATGCACATAATATAATCTGGAACTATTCAAGTAACGACAATAGAGGCCTCCTTCTGGAAGATTTCATAGCAACTCATAACCTACAAATTTTAAACAACTCAGATGGTACGCCCACCTTCTCAGGGCCAAACGGAATTGGATGGCCAGACATTACTCTAGCTAATCAACATCTCTCACAACAAATTACAGACTGGCATGTCTCTGATGAAATCTCATGTTCGGACCACCAATATATTTTCTTCACATTCGCTACCCAAACATCATTTGAATTTAATACTAGATTTAACAGTAATAAAAATCAGTCCAAATTCATAAAAATTATCCGACCAAGTCTTCAAAAATTTCAAAATAAATTTGGATCAATTAACTCAACCTCTGATTTAGACATTATAGCAGAAAATATTACAAGTACAATTCAAGAAAAGGCAAAGCAAACTTTTCCTATCAAAACTCCAAAATCTCACTTCAAAATTCATTGGTGGAACAATAACCTTCGGACAGAAAAATATAAAGTAAGAGCACTACGAAGAAAAATGAAAACCTCCCTAACTAATGAAGAACGCCTGCATTATCATAAAAAATATAAAGAAAACCTGGCCAATTATAAAAGAAACATCTTAAAAGCCAAATTATCCAGTTGGAGTGACTTCTGTACCAAGAATAACTCCCCCTATGGAGTTTTACAGAAAATAGCATGCGATAAAGTTTTCAACCCCACCCAATTTGTTCCGTTAACTTCTCTTAATAATCACAATAATTTGCCAGACAGTATCTTCCAAACCTTATTAGAGGAAAACTTTTCAAATGCAGTGCCCCCTACATTAATAGCATTAAATGAACAACCTGATTTGCAAGATCCAATCTTCACACAAACAGAACTGAACTGTACCATAAAACACTTAAACAACTCAAAGGCTCCAGGCCCAGACGGCATTGACAACAGAATAATAAAATTAATTCATCAAGCTGATCAAAATTTCTTCAAAAATTTCTTCAATCTATGCTTTCAACACAACTACTTTCCTAAAATTTTCAAAATCGGTGAAGTCATCTTCTTCCTCAAAAAACAGAAAGACCCAAAATGCCCAAAATCATATCGCCCGATCTGCCTCCTTTCAGCTGTTGGTAAACTATATGAAAGACTTCTAATTTCAAGACTAAAACACCACATGGCAAAAACAAATTTTATCAGTTCTAGACAGTTTGGATTCACCTCTAACTATTCTACAGAAAATGCTTTAGCGACACTTAAAGCAATAATTAATGACAATAAAGCAATGAACAAATACTCAATGCTCATGAGCCTGGACATATCTAAAGCTTTTGACTCAATAGACTGGAATATTTTATTAGCCACCATAAAAGATCTAAAATGCCCATTAAACATAAAATTAACTATCCGATCATATTTCCAAAACAGAAAGTTACAAGTACAGCATGGAACAAACTTAATTCAAATTGACCAGTCTAAAGGTTGCCCTCAGGGCTCTGTAGGGGGCCCAATCTTTTGGAACATTTATTTCAACAGAATGGTAAATCACAACTGGCCAACCCACACCCAAATCATTTGTTTTGCAGATGATACAATGTTAATAACTTTAGGAGAAACTAAAGAAGAATTAAAGAACAATTGTAACCAATCGCTCCAAATTTTTTATGAAATCTGTAAAAGCCTCAACCTCAACCTGGCAATTTCCAAATCGCAAGCAATGATAATCAATAAGAAAAACAAAATTCTAAAGTCAAACCCAAAAATTTCAATAAACAACCAAAGCATTAAGCACTCTAAATTTATCAACTACCTGGGAGTGACAATAGATAATAAATTATCATTCCTCAACCACTTACGTTACATTAAGAAAAAAACAATCCCAATAGCCCAGAAACTTCAAACAATGCTCGGTAGAGACTGGGGACTTAAAGGCAAAATTACAAAAATAATCTATTTAACAGTCATTCAAAGAATAATTTTATACGCAGCTTCATTCTGGGTGCCACCACTAACCACAAGAAAAATACAGCAACTTTTAAGTATCCAACGCTTCTTCTTAATTCAAATAACCCGCAGCTTTCGCACAGTCTCAACAGCAGCACTCTGCACCCTATCTGGAATTCCTCCAATTTACATCCAAGCTATTCATGAAGCATCAAAAACTGCAATTCTTCAACTTAACCTACCAACAATAATAGAAGACGAAACCTATCACCCAGAAACCATAGAACAGAAAAGTCACAAAGATGCAATTCATCCAGCTATAAGAAACAAAGGTATAGAAGTTTTAAATACAACTAAAAAATCTCAAACATCAGATCAACAAATCCTTTTTAATTCTATTCCAAATTATTATACAGATGGTTCCAAACTTAATAACTCCACAGGAGCTGCCTTCATTCTTCAAATTAATAACACAACAAAAACAATAGAACAATTTCTTCTTCACTCACTAAATTCAGTTTTCCAGGCAGAGACCTTTGCTATTCTTAAAGCAATTAATCATGCCCTAACTAACAATTTTAAGAAAATCATTATCTGGTCGGACAGTCAGTCAGCTTTACAAGCTATCGAAAACCCAACCCACAGATCACCATTAATTCAACAGATTCAGAATAGCATCCATAACAACTCTGGCAATACAAAAATCTATCTTGCTTGGACAAAAGCCCATGTGGGTACAGCAGGGAATGAACAGGCAGATGAAGCCGCGAAAAACGCAACGTTACTCCCAGAATCTAGCACATGTAAAATAAAATGGGCACAATCCTCCATCAAATTCAAGTTAAAACAGTCATTACAAAAATCCTGGCAAAACTACTGGAAATCAGCTCCTCAAGGCAGACATACTTTCAGACTAATTCCAACTGTATCTACCCAATTTCTCTCAGAAAATCCATTTTTAAACTACTTCTTTACAAACCATGCTCCAACTCCAGAATACTTCTACAAAATTAAAAAAGCTCAAGGAAATTTGTGTATTTGTAACCAAATAGGATCCCTTCACCACTACCTAACAGAGTGCCCGCTGACGAAACCACATCACCTAAAGCAAGCTAGTTCTCAAACCAATGACCAACTACTTCAGTTATGCCTTAAAGAACCCCACAGAAAAGAAATCCTGCTAAAGATAGCCAAATTCCTAACTGAAAAAGGTTTGGACCTCTGCAAAAACCCATCCTCCACTTCAACAGACATTCAATCAGTCTCCACAGCATCGACTTCATCAGAATTCTTCTAATAATTCCCTAGTCTGGCTCACGTAAATTGTAGTGATATCATCGAAATTCCATGTACTTCAATTTTCTCTCTTACTCGCCAAATCTTTTTAACAGAATATTATTGTATAAGCTGTTAAACATTAATACTTTTTCTCTTTATTAATTGAACAAATGTATTTGAAGTATGCCTCAATTTGTTTTATATAATTTATTATTTTGTAATAGTCAATAATTTGTAAAAGTAAGTTTAACTACAATTTCGGCATAGCTAACTAATGGGTACTAAATAATTTATCCTAAATTACATTACTAAATATAATAATCAATAATTTTAATTTCTCTTGCTCTTTGTAGTAACTGTGTATAGTCCAATTGCTCAGTTAATTGTTTTAATTGTTTAGTTAATTGTATTTAAGACAACAGTACCTACTTGCATGTTAGAAATCTTAATATCTTATTGGTACCAGCAGAAACTGTTTATAGTACAACTGTTTAGTTAATTATATTAATTGTTTAATTAACTGTATCTTAGTAAACTGTAAAAGTATAAAATGTGCAACTGTAAATATTTTAGTATAATAATTATAGCAATTGTTTACTCCTCATTCCCATTTGCATGTTGGATTAATATAATATCTCTTGTTATTTGCAGTAACTGTGTATAGTCCAATTGCTCTGTTAATTGCTTAGTTAATTGTATTAAAGACAACAGTACCTACTTACATGTTAGAAATCTTAATATCTCATTGAAACCAGTAGAAACTGTGTTTAGTACAACTGTTTAGTTAATTGTATTAATTGTTTAATTAACTGTATCTTAGTTAACTGTAAAAGTATAAAACTTGCAACTGTAAATATTTTTGTATTATAATTATAGCAATTGTATTACTCCTCATACCCATTTGCATGTTAGTTAAATTTAATATCTATTGTTCTTTGTAGTAACAGTGTTTAGTCCAATTGCTCTGTTAATTGTTTTAATTGTTTAGTTAATTGTACTTAAGACAACAGCACCTACTTGTATGTAAGAAATTTTAGTTTTTCATTGTAACCAGTAGAAACTGTGTATAGTACAACTGTTTAGTTAATTGTATTAATTGTTTAATTAACTGTATCTTGATAAACTGTAAAAGTATAAAACTTGCAACTGTAAATATTTTAGTATAGTTATTACAGCAATTGTGTTACTCCTTATACCCATTTGCATGTTGGATAAATTTAATATCTCTTGTTCTTTGTAGTAACTGTGTGTAGTCCAATTGCTCTGTTAACTGTTATAATTATTTAGTTAATTGTATTTAAAACAACAGTACCTAATTGCATGTTAGAATCTTAGTAACCCATTGTAACCAGTAGAAACTGTCTATAGTATAACTGTTTTGTTAATTGTATTAATTGTTTAATTACTGTATCTTAGTTAACTGTAAAAGTATATAACTTGCAACTGTATAAGCTTAATATGCCAATTGAATTGTTTAAATGGTCTTTACATGTATCAGAACTGTGATGCACAGTCTTGCTGCGTCAAGGCTGTGCAGGCTTTCAAGCCCCACCAAATGTAAATTTCTTTTTCAATAAATTGGCTAGGTTACGGTTCTCGGGAGGCGCCCCTGTCCCCATGGGGGTGTTTTTGTTCTAGGTTGATGACAGGATACATCTGATAACCTCTAGGTATAGTGCAGAGTCCTGTCACGCCTTTTTAATCTGTCTAGAGCAACGGTCATACCCAACGTATCTTTTAAACTAATTATTCTATCATCACCCTCTCAACGGTAAACATCATAGCTAGTCCAGCATAACATATAATAACAATCTCTTTAGTCAAGATAGATTATATCCCATACAGGCAAAATGGCCCTCTCTTTAGAAAAATCACCTAAAAAATCCATGTCAACACCAAACCTGCTAGACATTCAACCTGCAACAATCATCCCAGATAGCTCTCCAACTAAAAAATCTGGAACTATCTCTACTGATAAAACATTGATAGAACCTGCATCATCAAAATTACTAGAACTTCAAAATCTAGTAAATTCCAAAAGAAGCGAAAAATACCTTCTCCCAAAAGATATCCGTTTTAAAGTAAACCAAATTATAAATGAATTACTAGATTCAATAGGCCCAATTGATTGTACCAAAGCATCAACTTCAACAGACCAGAATACCACTAGTCTAAATAAAAACATTCAAAACTTGCAAAATAATTGTATTCCTGAATTAATTACAAAAATTGAAACTCTTAACAAAAAGTTGGATAATAAAGTTAATTTGGTTTCTCCTAGCGAAAATACTTCAAATACTAAACTATACAGTGACGTCCTTAAGCAAAATAATTCAATAATAATAAAAAAATCCAAGGAAACTGATCCATCATTACTTCAGAATATAGAAACCAGCATTAGACCAATTGCAATAATTAATAAGAACAAAGTGGTAGAAATTAAATGTAAAAATTCTGAAGATAAAGCATCTCTTAAACGTACATTAATAGACAATAAAGTACCAGTTGAAGATAAGAAAATCCAGCAACAAAGAATTATTATTCTAAGCATACCCGAAAATTTTCCCAAAGAAAAATTATTATCTACAATAAAAGAAGACTTAAATTTGGCCAATGATGAAGACTTAATTAAAAATATCCAATTTAGGAAAACATTAAGCAATAACAATCTCCTTAATCTTGTATTTGATATTCCAAAACAACTAGCAAACAAATTCTTACAGAAAAAGAACCTAATTATAGGTTTATCAAAATTCAAAATTGACAAATACCATACAATTAGGCGATGCCAATTCTGCCAAGATTTTAACCACCTGACATCCAATTGTCCAAATAAAAAGATTTATTGCGCAAAATGTGCAAAAAATCATGAAACAAAGGACTGTAAATCAACAAAATATTTCTGTATTAATTGCATAGAAGAAAATCGCTATGGAGCAAACTATCATATTGAACACGCAGCATTTGACCATAATTGTCCTTCTTTTCAACACACCCTCCATCAATAAATCTTTTAAAAGTTAATCTCAATAATGAATACTATTGCTATAACTAATAATCAACAAATAACACAAAACAATCAAAACTCAAATCTATTAAATATTAATTTCTCTGAATTGAATATCTTGCAGATTAATTTACAGAAGAGTAAATCTGCCCAAGCTCAATTACTACAAACCATTGCTAATGATCATTATCATATTATACAAACCCAAGAGCCTTATATTTATAATAAAGAAGTTAGAGGCATACCGCTATCTTTTAAGATATTTTACAATCATCAATCACCAAAAGCTAAATGCCTAACCATAATCAATGCCCCGTTAAACCCCATAACACTCTTAATAGAGGATAACATAATAGTCATATGGCTGAATCTCCTACCAAACCCAATATTACTTATCAACATTTATGCACCTCCCAATGATAATTTAAATAACATATTAGACAAAATAAAAATAAAAACATCCGAAATTCACAGTTGTAAGGCAAAGCTTGTCGATGGTTGAAACGAATTGGTGTTCGCTCAGCACGACTCTTTGTCCTTAAGAACGAAGGACTATAAGAGTCGTTGCTTGAGACGCTAGCAAAGGTTTCACCAAGGACGTTAGCGATGTCCTTAGGAGAAGAGTGCACAGCAGCTCCGGATTTTAGAATAGGAATAGAGAATTCCCTATACATTCCATTGGCTGCTTTCACTCTTCTCCACAACTGTTTACTGGATGTGGAAGAAGTAATTGAGGATACATAGCGAGACCAGGATTCCCTCTGACTTCGACGACGAGCTCTGCGAGCTAATGCTTTTGCTCTCTTAAAGGCGATAAGATTCTCCGTTGTGGGGTATCTTCTGAATAGCCCCCATAACTTCCTCTGTTTCTTATAGGTGTTTTGACATTCATCATTCCACCAAGGTTTGCAACGCCTGTGTGGTATAGAGGAACACTTAGGTATTGATGCATCAGCTGCATTTATAATTGTTTCAGTGACTTTAGATATGGCATTATCAATATCATCGATCATAACCATTTCATTATCAACAACTGCCAATTGTGTAAATAACGTCCAATCTGCCCGACTGTACACGTAAGTAGGTAAGCGTTGTCTTACACTACTACTTCCAGTCTGGGAGATGACAAGAGGAAAATGATCGCTATTATGCAGATCATTTCCTACATTTAAATTTAACAATGGCAGAAGAGATGGAGAACAGATGGCTAGATCGAGAGAATGAAACGTTCTTGTGGGTACATGGAAATATGTCTTCTCGTCGGTATTAAGCAGACAGAGACTATTATCTGAAATAAACCGCTCTATCTGCCGACCGCGAGAATTAGTATTATCATTTCCCCACAAAGAACTATGGCCGTTAAAGTCACCTAACAACAGAAATGGTGTTGGCAGCTGATCTATTAATGCATCGAGTTCCTCTTGGCGGATGACATCATGCGGTGGCAAATACAAACTACAGACTGTCAACAAGCATGATGTGTGAATTCGCACAGCTACAGCCTGTAGTGTAGTATTTAAATGCTGGGCAGTGCTGGGATAGTTGTTAGATGTTAAAATGCAAACACCTCCAGACACTGCACCATCGTCACCACAGTCTTTTCTAAAGCTTTTAAACCCACGCATGGAAACGTTATTGCTAGACTTCAGGAATGTTTCCTGAAGTGCAACACATGCGGGGTTGTAGGCTGAAATTATAGACTTGATGTCATCATTATGAGAACGCAAACCATGGCAGTTCCAAGAAACAAAGGAAGTTATTATTGAATTTGAAAAGCTCCTTTCCCGGAGCTGGAAGGCATGTCATCTGACATCTCCTCGAGCGATAGATCATCGTCCGAGGGATGTAATGAAACAGCGTCAGCCTCCAGGGTTAAGGCTTTACGGGTGGATATGGAGGGCCTAAAATTGCCCTCCTTAGCAGATTTTAGTTTTAAGGCCTTCAGGGCTTTGGATTTAGCCATCGGAGCTTTTCTACGTGTAGTTGATGTGGATGTCGATTTTGGCTTCTGTACAGATGTAGTGGGTAATTTAACAATCGGTAGTGATAGAGCATCTGTTTGTGTACTAGTCGTTCTGGTGACTTTTGCGGCGACAGTTGCATAGCTGACTCCAACTTGAGGTGTACGAGCTGTAACAGCACGTCTCGCCTCGGGATATGTACAATTATTTTTAACTTTAGTGGTTGTGATATCCTTTTCCAGTATCCAGATAGGACAACTCCTAGCGTAGGAGGGGTGGTCACCTTTACAGTTGACACACCTCTCCTTTGCAGTACAGGACGAACTGTCGTGGCCAACTGCTGCGCAGCGAGCGCAAGTCAGTTTGCCTCTGCATGCCGCTTTAGAGTGACCAAATCTCTGGCACTGGAAACAACGCAAAGGATTTGGAATAAATGGCCTAACGGAGAGATGCATATACGCAGCATTAATATGCTGCGGTAGGTCTGGCGTCGCAAATGTCAGGATCAGATGCTTAGTGTTAATTACTTTATCATCTCTCCTGACAGTAATGCGTTTTACAGCGCAGACCTTTTGTTCTTTAAGATTTTCTAGTATCTCATCCGTAGGCGTGTTAAGCAAATCCTTCGCGGATATCACACCACGAGAAAAGTTAAGGTTTGTGTGAGGTGAGACAGACACCTCAAGGTTAGCCAGCATATTCATATTTGCAATCAATGTTGCTTGTGTTTTTGATGCAACTTCTACCATTAGGTCACCAGAACGTAATTTTCTGATGCTCTTCACATCACCGACCGTGCCTAACATTGCTTTTTGAATGAGGAAAGGGGATACTGTATCAAAAGTACCCTCTTTCCTTTTTATGACATAAAATTTGGCATTTAATAGAGATAAGGTGTGCTCCCGTGGGAGAATAGAAATATTTGTTTCCATATTTAAATTGGAAATTTCGGGACCTGACGGCACCACCCACCACCGAGTCCAACAAGGGGATGCAGACCAGCTGCACCAGTGCTAGCCAGGTCCTATACGCTCACAGTACATCCCTGAAGTGGCCTCCACCCTTAACGAGTCACCCAGTAGATGTACCGATCGCTTGATCCATAAAGCCGATTGATGTGCTGAGGACCACAACACACCTCCCGTTTACCTGAAGCAGAGGCCAAAGCAATGTGTTGGTCTCTGGAGGCCTCAATTACCAGGATCCTCCTTTCCAGGGACACGGGTCTCCACGCACGGCAAACACGTGGGTGATTTAGTCCTCAAGAGTAGCTAATAGCAACAGAGCGGCGAAAGCTACTCAAGGGGAGCCCTCAACCTCTTGCGAGGCAACCACACTGAGGGAGAAGAGGAAGAAAAAGCAGAAGAGGAGAGGAGAGAGGAAAAGAAAGAAGAGGACAGATCACTAGGGTACCTCGGGATTGTGACACCCGTGTTTACCTAAAGAAGGTAAACCCCCTGAGGGCTAGGAGTACAGAAGAAACAAGGAGAAACAAGAGAGGTTAGTGAAACAAACAACTAATGCAAAATTCTATTTCAGGACTAACCTTTTCCTTTCAGTGATTACACATAGCACACAATTAGAAAACCATAAAAACAAGAAAACTGTAACCAGAACTTAATGGAAGAAATTACACAAACAAACAAGAAACAAATGCGGATACTACAGATCAATCTACATAACAGTAGGGCAGCAACAACTTTAGCGGCTACATACATAAGAGATAATAACATAGACATAGCACTGCTCCAGGATCCATACGTAGGCAATGGTAAACTGTACGGCTTCCCAAACAGTTGGACGTATAGTCACTCAATCAACAAAGAAGCGTGGATAGTACTTACAGGTACAACAATCATTAATATAATACCACCCACAGAAACAGCAGTATTTGTAACATTAACAACACAGGAAGGAGACATCACAATAGGTACACAGTATGCTAGACCATATGGAGACTTGGCAGAAGCCCTCCAAGAATGGAAACCGATAATAGAACACACCAGGCCATTTATTATAGGAGCAGACCTCAATGCTAGATCTCAGCTATGGGGATACAATTTTGAAGATGACAGAGGAAACACACTAATAGAATTTTTAATAGAGAATGATCTCCACAGAGCAAACATCCCAGGCAACATACCTACATTCCGCACAACACAAGCACAGGGAAACCCCGATTTCACAACTGCAAACAGTAGTGCGCTAAACCTGATTACAGGCTGGAGAGTAGAAGACACACATACGGCAAGCGATCACAATTACATAAGATTTGAAATAGAATATAGCAAATCAACTATAGTAAATACGCGCTTTAAAACAAAATTTGGAAATCATGAAAAATTTAAAAAGCAAATCAAAGCTAATACTAGGAATCTAGAAAAAGAATTAAGAAAAAATATCAACACCGATCAACTAGACAATATAACAAATAAGCTAATAAATATAGTACACACAACAACGAAACAAAACTATAAACTTAAAAATAATAACTATATTACAAAATTCAAATGGTTTACTAAAGAACTAGCGACACAAAGAAACAAAATTAAAGCATTAAATCGCAGATATAGAAAATGTGATGAAGATAAGAAAACGAAATGGAGAACTTTGTTCTGCAAAGAACGCTCCAAATACAACAAAGCAATCTTAAAAGCAAAAGCCAAAGCATGGAAAACATTTTGCAGCAATCAAACAGAAACATATGGCACAGCATTTAAAATGGCTCACAATAAAACGTTTAAACCCACAGAATTAAGAATCAGCTGGGAAGAAAATGTAGCCCCCAATAAAAAAGCAGCAATGGAAAAAATCACAGCACACCACTTTCCCAATATTCCAGTGCCCTTCCAACCAAGTACACCAGTGAACAACACAGATGAACAAGTAATGCCAACAAGGGAGGAGGTACGAAACGCAACCTATTCATTCAACACAAATAAGGCTCCGGGACCAGACGACCTAGATTATCTCATTTGGAGACGAGTCGTGGACGCGACACCACAACTGATTACACAATGGGCAAAACAATGTTTCAAATTACAACATTTCCCAGCACCACTCAGAACAGCTAAAGTCATTTACTTTGCAAAACAAGGAAAGGACCCAACACTCCCGGAGTCGTACAGACCGATATGCCTACTCCCGACATTAGGCAAAATACTGGAAAAAATTATCTGTCAAAGACTGGTACACTTCCTTGAGAAAGAAAATAAATTAAACAATAAACAGTTCGGTTTTAGACAAGGCAAGTCATGTGAAATGGCGCTCAAGGAAATAACTAAACAAATTAGACACAACTGGGACAACAAATTGTATACAGTGCTAATCTCAGTTGACATTAAGGGCGCGTTCGACTCGGTACACTGGCAGGATATAAATACTAAACTGCCCAAAAACAATAATAAATCTAATAAGCACCTACTTAACAAACAGAACAGTTCAATATGACTGGGGCACTGGAAAAGCGACACAAAACATATACAAAGGCTGTCCACAAGGATCATGCCTGGGACCAATACTCTGGACAGTCATAGCAAATGACTACTTAAATAAAACAACACCACCAGAAGTCAACATTACAGCTTTCGCTGATGACTTTCTGATTAGCGTAAAAGGAAAGACAAGAAAAATACTAGAAACAATAGGCCAGAGGGCAGTTACTACCTTCGAGACATGGTGTAACGCACATGAATTGCAAATCTCAGTACACAAATGCAATATAATAACGTTTGCCAAACCGCACAAGTTACAAAGACAACCAATTATTAGAATAGGAGGTATATCACTAAAAGCAGTCACAACAATTAAGTATCTAGGTGTGACGTTAGACCAAAACCTAAATTGGCTCGCACACATCAACACACTAAGACAAAAAGCAATAACAGCACATGGACATCTTATAAGAGTAGCACCGCGCGCCTGGGGAATTAAATCAAATCTTCTTAAAACATGGTATCACACAGTAGCGGAACGAATATTCACATACGCCTCATCAGTATGGGGAACACAATTAGGAAAACAAGCAATTCAAAAACTACAGACAGTACAAAGGCCATTTTTACTGAGAATAACGAGGGCCTACAAAACAACCTCAACAGCAGCACTTAACGTCCTAGCGGGTGTGATACCACTTCATCTCCAGGTACTTAGGGAAGCGACCGTGGCAAACGTGCTTAGACACAATGAGGACACAAAAACAGGATATCTGTTGTTAAAAACAGAAGAATATCAAACCAAAGCTGCTACAAACCCAATTCACCCAGCTGAAAAAACTATGGAAAATTATGTAACTTTGACAACCAGACAGCAAACACTATCGCCACAATACAACATATACACGGACGGATCTAAAACGGAAGATGGTGTTGGCGCGGCAATATGCGTATACAATAATACACAATTAATAAATACCACTCATTTGCCCATGAACAGAAACAACTCGGTCTTCCAAGCAGAAATTTATGCAATAAACACAGCACTTACATGGATAAAAGAAAAAAGCCCAGTTAGTACACACATACACACGGACAGTCTGTCAAGTCTGTACGCGTTAGCTAAACACAAACAGAGGAATAAATACATTCAAAAAACGCAAACATTACTCATTGAGTTAGTTAAACAACACGAAGTTAAACTATACTGGGTACCAGAGCACACTGGAATTGTAGGAAATGAGGAGGCCGATAAAGCAGCAAAAAGGGCGACACAAATGCCACAGGAAAACACAATAAAGCTACCCCAGTCCAGTCGCATCTAAAGAAAATTGTTTTAAAAGAAATCCTGAATCGATGGCAAGAAGAGTGGGACATTGCAGACACTGGCAGGTATACATACACCTTCTTCCCGAAAGTGAACACAAAGCGACTAGTGGGCCAGCAACAACTAGCCCAATATTTCACAGGCCACGGCCAATTTCCAACCTTCGTTCACAGGCTGGGGAAGGCCACAACAGGAGGTTGGTTGGTTGGGTTTTATGGCGCAAGGTCCAAAAATGGTCATGCTGCGCCAAGAATAAAGTTTTGGAAGAATATTTTTATTTTATTTAATATTTTTTCTTTCTTATTTTTTTTTTCATATATATATATTTAAACCCAAGCAACATTAAAATATTAAAACACAAAAACCAGTGTATAAGTTATCTTAAAATGTATATATTAAATAAGATAAATTAAATATATATAAAATCCTAAAATGAATAAATATAAACCATATAAAGTTTAAAAAACCTATTGCTCTCAAACAAGCAAATAGGTTTTTGTGGGGTGGCTCCCCCAGCAAATCAAATAGAGTTAAAAGATTTGTTTTAAAAAATTTAAAACGGTAGACGTTAAAAGTAGAACATGAGACTAAAATATGATAAACAGAAAATGGTTCATCACACGCCTCACACCATGGATTTAAATCACTTAAAAACAAATGTTTGTGTGTGAAACGTGTGTGTCCGATACGAAGGCGAGTTAATCTAACATCAGCACTTCGTAACGGTAAAACTGATAATGAGGTGAGGGATGGTTGGTTGGTTGGTTGGTTGGGTTTTATGGCGCAAGGTCCAAAATTGGACATGCTGCGCCAAGAATAAGTTTTATATAAATTTATTTCATTTTAACAATTTTTTTATTTATTTTCAAAAACCCAAGCAACATTAAAATATTAAAAAACAAAAATAAGTGTATATATTATATTAAAATCTAGTTATAAAATATAGAAAATGAAAATAACAATTATTTGTATAATTTTTTTTTTAAAATCTAAAATACAGATTAAATATAATGTATAAAACCTATTGCCCTCAAGAAAGCGAATAGGTTTTTATGGGGTGGATCCCCTATTATATCAGATAAAATTATAAAATCAGTTTTAAAAAAGTGTAAACGTTGTTGGTTAAAATCTGGACATGATATTAAAATATGATGAACAGTATAAGGTTCATCACACGTTTCACACCAAGGATTTAATTCATTCAAAAACAAATGTCTGTGTGTGAAACGTGTGTGTCCGATACGAAGGCGAGTCAATCTAACATTTGCACTTCGTACCGGTAAAACTGACAATGAGATGAGGGATGAGAAAATGGTATGTAATTTGTTGACGACCTGCAAGTTCCATGATTCTTGCCAAAGACCATATATAAAATTTTTTATAGCCTTTCTCACATCTGAGAGAGGAACCGATGGTAATATTGGATCTGATGCAGCCTTTGCAGCTGCATCTGCTCTCTCATTTCCTTCAAGACCTATGTGGCTTGGTATCCAACAAAGTACAATTTCTTTTCCCTTGCCAGCAAGGGAATCCAATGCTTTAAAAATTCTCGACACAACAGGATGACAAATAACGCTATTGTTTTTCAAGGCTTCAATAATACTCATGCTGTCAGTATATATACAATATTGATGATAGTCATCTGTATTCACATGCTGAAGCGCGTAGTAGATGGCGGTTGCTTCAGCAGTAAAGATGGAGCAGGATAGATGTAGGCTGTAATTAAAATCTGTATTATTGGTAAAAATTCCACAGCCCACATGTCCTGCTCTTTTAGAACCATCTGTGAATACAGGTTTATATGATTGATATTGACAGCGATGAGAAGTATATAGCTGTTGAAAAACAATAGGTGTTGTGTCGGATTTTTTGAAATGAGCAAAGGTATTTATAAAGGTATTTGTTGGTTCATACCAAGGTGGATAGAGAAATTGATCAATTGACTCTATCCGAACATCACATAGGTCTGTGAGCCAAAGATGTGATTTGGCTCTTGTGAGAAAAGGTGGGATGCTCAATGACCGAGCATCATATAGTCTTTTAAGAGAGGCATTAGGTACCATGGAACGTAGTGGATGGTCATGGGTCGACATGATTTTAAAATAATAATTGAGAGACTGCTGCATTCGTCTCAGGTCTAACGGTAATTGATGACATATAACGTATAGACTCTGGACGGGGGATGTGCGAAATGCGCCTGAACATATTCTCAGAGCAGAATGATGGATAGTGTCCAGTCTGCGTAAAACAGAAGACCTAGCGGATCCGTAAACAACACAACCGTAGTCTATGCGGGATAAAATTAGAGATTGGTAAACTCGGAGGAGTGACGTGCGATCAGCACCCCAAGATGTGTTTGAAAGCACCTTGAGGATATTGAGCGATCGCTCGCACTTCTTCCGCAGATATAATATATGCGGAAGAAAGGTTAATTTACGGTCAAATATCACTCCGAGGAATTTTACCGCACTGACCACTGGTATAAGTGTGTTGTTTATATGAATAACGGGATCATTGTGGAAGCTAGTCTTCCTGCAGAAATGGACACAATTGCTCTTGCTAGGAGATAGTGTATGGCCATTCTCAGCACACCATGCAGCAATTTTATTAACAGATGTTTGTAATTGTCTCTCAATTAAATTCATGTTAGACCCTTCACAAGATATTTGCAGGTCATCAACATACAAAGTACCATGTACAGGAGGTGAAAGTTGATGAAGTATGGTACTGATATGAATATTAAAAAGTGTGACACTTAAAATACTTCCCTGAGGAACACCTTCAGGTTGGTTAAAAGTATTGGACAAAGACGTACCAATACGAACTTTAAAACCACGGGAGCGTAAAAAGTTTTGTATAAATATCGGCAAATTACCCCTAAAGCCAAAATCATACATCCTACGGAGAATTCCATATCGCCATGTACGGTCGTATGCCTTCTCGATGTCAAAGAATATGGAGACCAGATGGTTCCTCCGCACAAAAGCATTGCGGATTTGGGTCTCCAAATATGTGATATTATCAAGAGTGGATCTCCCTTTGCGGAAGCCACTCTGATTAATATGTATACATTTATTTTTTTCTAAGACATATACGAGACGGGCATTGACCATACGTTCGAGAGTCTTACACAAGCAACTCGTCAGAGCTATTGGTCGATAACTTGAAGGAACAGAAGGATCCTTACCAGCCTTAAGGATCGGAATCACTATTGCTTCGCTCCAAAGTGATGGAAATTTATTTTCAGTCCAGATCCTATTGAACAGGTAAAGTAAGTTCAACAGGGAATCTGGACTTAAATGACGAAGCATTTGATAGCTGATTCCATCTGGTCCTGGGCTAGTATCATGGGCCTGCTGTAATGCTCTCTTCAATTCCAACATCCGAAATTCACAGTTGTAAGGCAAAGCTTGTCGATGGTTGAAACGAATTGGTGTTCGCTCAGCACGACTCTTTGTCCTTAAGAACGAAGGACTATAAGAGTCGTTGCTTGAGACGCTAGCAAAGGTTTCACCAAGGACATTAGCGAAGTCCTTAGGAGAAGAGTATATAGCAGCTCCGGATTTCAAAATAGGAATGGAAAATTCTCTATATATTCCATTGGCTGCTTTCACTCTTCTCCACAACTGTTTACTGGATGTGGAAGAAGTAATTGAGGATACATAGCGAGACCACGATTCCTTCTGACTTCGACGACGAGCTCTGCGAGCTAATGCTTTTGCTCTCTTGAAGGCGATAAGATTCTCCGTTGTGGGGTACCTCCGAAATAACCCCCATAACTTCCTTTGTTTTCTATAAGTTTGTTGACATTCTTTGTTCCACCAAGGTTTGCAAAGCCTGTGTGTTGTAAAGGAACTCTTAGGAATTGACGCATCAGCTGCATTCAATATTGCTTCGGTGACCTTATATATGGCATCATCAATATCATCGATCGTAACCATTTCATTATCAATTACTGCCAATTGTGTAAATGACGTCCAATCTGCCCGACTGTACGCGTAAGTAGGTAAGCGTTGTCTTACACTACTACCTCCAGTCTGGGAGATGACGAGAGGAAAATGATCGCTGTTATGCAGATCATTTCCTACTAATAGATTTAACAATGGCAGAAGAGATGGAGAACAAATGGCTAGATCGAGAGAATGAAATGTTCTTGTGGGTACATGGAAATATGTCTTCTCGTCGGTATTAAGCTGAGGTGAGGGATGGGAAAATGGTATGTAATTTGTTGACGACCTGTAAGTTCCACGATTCCTGCCATAGACCATATATAAAACTTTTTATAGCCTTTCTTATCTGAGAGAGGGACCGATGGTAATATTGGATCTGATGCAGCCTTTGCTGCTGCATCCGCTCTCTCATTTCCATCAAGACCTACGTGACCTGGTATCCAACAAAATATAATATCATATCCCTTGCCAGCAAGGGAATCTAATGCTCTAAAAATCTTTGACACAACAGGATGGCAAGTAAAACTATTGTTTCTCAATGCTTTCAATACACTCATGCTGTCAGTATATATACAAAATTGACGATGTTCATCTGTATTCACAAGCTGAAGCGCATAAAAGATAGCTGCGGCTTCAGCAGTAAAGATGGAGCAGGACGAATGTAGACTGTGACTAAAAACTGTGCAAGTAATATGTTGAATAGGGAGTCTGAACTTAAATTTCGAAGCATTTGATAGCTGATTCCATCAGGTCTTGGACTGGTATTATTGGCCTGCTGTAATGCTCTCTTCAATTCCAACATCCGAAATTCACAGTTGTAAGGCAAGGCTTCACCATGGTTGAAACGAATTGGTGTTCGTTCAGCGCGACTCTTAGTCCTTAAAAACGAAGGACTGTAAGAGTCGTTGCTGGAGACGGTTGCAAAGGTTTCACCAAGGGTATTAGCAATGTCTTTAGGAGAAGAGTATATAGCAGCTCCGGATTTTAAAATAGGAATAGAGAATTCTCTATATATTCCATTGGCTGCTTTCACTCTTCTCCACAACTGTTTATTGGATGTGGAAGATGTAATTGAAGATACATAGCGAGACCAAGATTCCTTCTGACTTCGACGACGAGCTCTGCGAGCTAGAGCTCTTGCTCTCTTAAAGGCGACAAGATTCTCCGTTGTGGGGTACCTCCTAAATAACCCCCATAACTTCCTTTGTTTTTTAAATGTTTCTTGGCATTCTTTATTCCACCAAGGTTTGCTACGCCTGTGTGGTATAGGGGAACTCTTAGGAATTGATGCATCAGCTGCATTCTTAATTGTTTCGGTGACTTTACTAATGGCCATATCAATATCATCGATCGTAACCATTTCATTATCAATAACTGCCAATTGTGTAAATAACGTCCAATCTGCCCGACTGTACACGTAAGTAGGTAGACGTTGTTCTACACTACTACCTCCAGTCTGGGAGATGATGAGAGGAAAATGATCGCTGTTATGCAGATCATTTCCTACTATTAGGTTTGGTTTGGTTGGTTGGGTTTTATGGCGCAAGGTCCAAAGTTGGACATGCTGCGCCAAGAATAGTGTTTTCGTAGAATATATTTTTATTATACTATATACTTTTTTAATTTTGTTTATAAATATATATTTAATTTAAAAACCCAAGCAACATTAAAATTTTAAAACACAAAAATAGGTGTATAAAATATTTTAAAATCCATACATAATAGTAAAATGTAAAATAAATGTATATAAATTCTAAAATGAATAAATATAAATTATATAAAATTTAAAAAACCTATTGCTCTTAAATAAGCAAATAGGTTTCTGTGGGGTGGTTCCCCCAGCAAATCAAACATAGTTAAAAGGTTTGTTTTAAAAAATTTAAAACGGTAGACGTTAAAAGTGGAACATGAAATTAAAATATGATAAATAGTAAATGGTTCATCACACGTTTCACACCATGGATTTAGTTCATTCAAAAACAAATGTCTGTGTGTGAAACGTGTGTGTCCGATACGAAGGCGAGTTAATCTAACATCCGCACTTCGTAACGGTAAAACTGATAATGAAGTGAGGGATGGGAAAATGGTATGTAATTTGTTGACAACCTGCAAGTTCCATGATTCCTGCCAAAGACCATATATAAAACTTTTTATAGCTTTTCTCACATCTGAGAGAGGAACCGATGGTAATATTGGATGTGATGCAGCCTTTGCAGCTGCATCTGCTCTCTCATTTCCTTCAAGACCCATGTGGCTTGGTATCCAACAAAATATAATTTCTTTTCCCTTGCCAGCAAGGGAATCCAATGCTTTAAAAATTTTGGACACAACTGGATGACAGTTAACGCTATTGTTTCTCAAAGCCTCTAAAATACTCATGCTGTCAGTATAGATACAATATTGATGATAATCATCTGTATTCACGTGCTGAAGCGCATAATAAATTGCTGTAGCTTCAGCAGTAAAGATGGAGCAGGACAAATGCAGGCTGTAGCTTAATAACGTATTATTGATAAAAACACCACAGCCCACATGTCCTGCGGTTTTAGATCCATCCGTGAATACAGGTTTGTAAGATTGATACTGACAGCGATGAGAACAGTACAGCTGTTGAAAAACAATAGGAGTTGTGTCCGATTTTTTAAATTGAGCAAAGGTATTTAAGATGGTATTTGTTGGTTCATACCAAGATGGATAGAGAAAGTGGTCAATATTTTCTATCCGAACATCACATAGGTCTGTGAGCCAGAGATGTGATTTGGCTCTTGTGAGAAAAGGTTGGATGCTCAATGGTCGAGCATCATAAAGTCTTTTTAAAGAGGCATTAGGAATCATAGAAAGTAATGGATGGTCAAGGGCCGACATGATCTTAGTATAATAATTGAGAGACTGCTGCATTCGTCGCAGGTCTAAAGGCAATTGTTGGCATATTGCATAAAGACTCTGGACGGGTGATGTGCGGAATGCGCCTGAACATATTCTAAGAGCAGAATGATGGACAGTGTCCAGTCTGCGTAAAACAGAAGACCTAGCAGATCCGTAAACAACACAACCGTAATCTATGCGAGATAAAATTAATGATTGGTAAACTCGGAGGAGTGACGTGCGATCAGCACCCCAAGATGTGTTTGAAAGCACCTTGAGGATATTGAGTGATCGCTCACACTTCTTCCGCAGATATAATATATGCGGAAGAAAGGTTAATTTACGGTCAAATATCACTCCGAGGAATTTTACCTCACTGACTACTGGTATAGGTGTGTTGTTTATACGAATAACGGGATCATTGTGGAGGCTAGTCTTCCTGCAGAAATGGACACAATTGCTCTTGCTAGGAGATAGTGTATGGCCATTCTCAGCACACCATGCAGCAATTTTATTTACAGATGTTTGTAATTGTCTCTCAATTAGATTCATGTTGGACCCTTCACAAGATATTTGCAGGTCATCAACGTACAAGGTACCATGCACAGAAGGTGAAAGTTGATGAAGTATGCAACTGATATGAAGATTAAAAAGGGTGACACTTAAAATACTTCCCTGAGGAACACCTTCAGGTTGGTTAAAAGTATTGGACAAAGACGTACCAATACGAACTTTAAAACCACGGGAGCGTAAAAAGTTTTGTATAAATATCGGCAAATTACCCCTAAAGCCAAAATCATACATCCTACGGAGAATTCCATATCGCCATGTACGGTCGTATGCCTTCTCGATGTCAAAGAAAATGGAGACCAGATGGTTCCTCCGCACAAAAGCATTGCGGATTTGGGTCTCCAAATATGTGATATTATCAAGAGTGGATCTCCCTTTACGGAAGCCACTCTGATTAATATGTATACATTTATTTTTTTCTAAGACATATACGAGACGGGCGTTGACCATACGTTCGAGAGTCTTACACAAGCAACTCGTCAGAGCTATTGGTCGATAACTTGAAGGAACAGAAGGATCCTTACCAGCCTTAAGGATCGGAATCACAATTGCTTCGCTCCAAAGTGATGGAAATTTATTTTCAGTCCAGATCCTATTGAACAGGTAAAGTAAGTTCAACAGGGAATCTGGACTTAAATGACGAAGCATTTGATAGCTGATTCCATCTGGTCCTGGGCTAGTATCATGGGCCTGCTGTAATGCTCTCTTCAATTCCAACATCCGAAATTCACAGTTGTAAGGCAAAGCTTGTCGATGGTTGAAACGAATTGGTGTTCGCTCAGCACGACTCTTTGTCCTTAAAAACGAAGGACTATAAGAGTCGTTGCTCGAGACGCTAGCAAAGGTTTCACCAAGGACATTAGCGATGTCCTTAGGAGAAGAGTATATAGCAGCTCCGGATTTCAAAATAGGAATGGAAAATTCTCTATATATTCCATTGGCTGCTTTCACTCTTCTCCACAACTGTTTACTGGATGTGGAAGAAGTAATTGAGGATACATAGCGAGACCAGGATTCCTTCTGACTTCGACGACGAGCTCTGCGAGCTAATGCTTTTGCTCTCTTGAAGGCGATAAGATTCTCCGTTATGGGGTATCTTCTGAAAAGCCCCCATAACTTCCTCTGTTTCTTATAGGTTTTTTGACATTCATCATTCCACCAAGGTTTGCAGCGCCTATGTGGTAAAGAGGAACTTTTTGGTATTGATGCATCAGCTGCATTCTTAATTGTTTGTGTGACTTCAAAAACGGCAATATCAATGTCTTCGATCGAAACCATTGCACCATCAATAACTGCCAATTGCATTCAATATTGCTTCGGTGACCTTATATATGGCATCATCAATATCATCGATCGTAACCATTTCATTATCAATAACTGCCAATTGTGTAAATAACGTCCAATCTGCCCCACTGTACACGTAAGTAGGTAAGCGTTGTCTTACACTACTACCTCCAGTCTGGGAGATGACGAGAGGAAAATGATCGCTATTGTGCAGATCATTTCCTACAATTAAATTTAACAATGGCAGAAGAGATGGAGAACAAATGGCCAGATCGAGAGAATGAAATGTTCTTGTGGGTACATGGAAATAAGTCTTCTCGTCAATATTAAGCAGACAGAGACAGTTGTCTGAAATAAACCGCTCTATCTGCCGACCGCGAGAATTAGTATCATCATTTCCCCACAAAGAACTATGGCCGTTAAAGTCACCTAACAACAAAAATGGTGTTGGCAGCTGATCTACTAATGCATCGAGTTCCTCTTGGCGGATGACATCGTGTGGTGGCAAATATAAACTACAGACTGTCAACAAGCATGAAGTATGAATTCTTATAGCAACAGCCTGTAGAGTAGTATTCAATGGATGGGCAGTGCTGGGAAAAGTATTAGATGTTAATATACAAACACCTCCAGACACTGCACCATCGTCACCACAGTCCTTTCTAAAGCTTTTAAACCCACGCATGGAAAAGTTATTGCTAGACTTCAGGAATGTTTCCTGAAGTGCAATACATGCGGGGTTGTAGGCTGAAATTATAGACTTGATGTCATCATGATGAGAACGCAAACCATGGCAGTTCCAAGAAACAAAGGAAGTTATTTTTTAATTTGAAAAGCTCCTTTCCCGGAGCTGGAAAGCGTGTCATCTGACATCTCCTCGAGCGATAAGTCTTCGTCCGAGGGATGTAGAGACACAGCGTCAGCTTCAAGGGATAAGGCTTTACGGGTGGATATGGAGGGTCTAAAATTGCCCTCCTTTGCAGATTTAAGTTTTAATGCCTTTAGGGCTTTAGATTTAGCCATCGGAGCTTTTCTACGGAGAGTATTTGCGGATGTTGTTTTTGACTTTTTCTCAGATGTATGGGGTAATTTGACTATTGGAAGTGAAAGAGCATCCGTTTGGGTACTAGCCGTTCTGGTGACCTTGGCGGCGACAGATGCATAGCTAACTCCTGCTTGAGGTGTTCGTGCTGTAACAGCACGTCTCGCCTCAGGATATGAGCAGTTATTCTTAACTTTAGTGGTTGTGATCTCCTTCTCCAGTATCCAGATAGGACAACTTCTAGCGTAGGAGGGGTGGTCACCTTTACAGTTTACACACCTCTCCTTTGCAGTGCAAGACGTACTGTCATGGCCAACTGCTGCGCAGCGAGCGCAAGCCAGTTTGCCTCTGCAAGTCGCTTTGGAGTGACCAAATCTCTGGCACTGGAAACAACGCAAAGGATTTGGTATAAACGGCCTGACGGATAGATGCATATACGCAGCTTTAATATGCTGCGGTAGGTCTGGCGTCGCAAATGTCAGTACGAGATGTTTAGTATTAATTACCTGCCCATCCCGTCTGACAGTGATGCGTTTTACAGCACAGACCTTTTGATCTTTGAGATTTTCTAAGATCTCTTCCGCAGGCGTATTTAGCAAATCCTTGGCGGATACCACACCACGTGAAAAGTTAAGATTCAAGTGAGGAGAGACAGACACCTCAAGGTTAGCTAGCATATTCATTTTGCAAATCAGAGCTGCTTGAGCATCTGAAGCAACTTCGACCATTAGATCTCCAGAACGCAGCTTCCGAATGCTCTTCACTTCGCCTATATTGCCAGATATAGCTTTTTGAATTAAGAAAGGGGATACAGTATCAAATGTACCCTCCTTTCGTTTCACAATATAAAATTTTGCTTTCAATAATGTCAATGTGTGCTCCCGTGGGAGAGAAGAGAATAGAAATATTTCCATATTAGGGATGGAAAATTCGGGACCTGACGGCACCACCCACCACCGAGTCCAACAAGGGGATGCAGACCAGCTGCACCAGTGCTAGCCAGGTCCTATACGCTCACAGTACATCCCTGAAGTGGCCTCCACCCTTAACGAGTCACCCAGTAGATGTACCGATCGCTTGATCCATAAAGCCGATTGATGTGCTGAGGACCACAACACACCTCCCGTTTACCTGAAGCAGAGGCCAAAGTAATGTGTTGGTCTCTGGAGGCCTCAATTACCAGGATCCTCCTTTCCAGGGACACGGGTCTCCACGCACGGCAAACACGTGGGTGATTTAGTCCTCAAGAGTAGCTAATAGCAACAGAGCGGCGGAAGCTACTCCAGAGGAGCCCTCAACCTCTTAAGAGGCAACCACACTGAGGGAGAAAAGGAAGAAAAAGCAGAAGAGTAGAGGAGAGAGGAAAAGAAAGAAGAGGACAGATCACTAGGGTACCTCGGGATTGTGACACCCGTGTTTACCTAAAGAAGGTAAACCCCCTGAGGGGTTTCCTACTATTAGATTTAACAATGGCAGAAGAGATGGAGAACAAATGGCCAGATCGAGAGAATGAAATGTTCTTGTGGGTACATGGAAATATGTCTTCTCGTCTCGTCGGTATTAAGCAGACAGAGACTATTATCTGAAATAAACCGCTCTATCTGCCAACCGCGAGAATTAGTATCATCATTTCCCCACAAAGAACTATGGCCGTTAAAGTCACCTAACAACAGAAATTGTGTTTGCAGCTGATCTATTAATGCATCGAGTTCCTCTTGGCGGATGACATCATGTGGTGGTAAATATAAACTACAGACAGTTATTAAGTATGCAGTAAGAATTCTTACAGCAACAGGCTGTAGAGTAGTATTCAATTGATGGGCAGTGCTAGAAAGATTATTAGATGTTAATATACAAACACCTCCAGACACTGCACCATCGTCACCACAGTCTTTTCTAAAGCTTTTAAACCCACACATGGAAAAATTATATCTGAACTTCAGGAATGTTTCCTGAAGTGCAACACATGCGAGATTGTAGGCTGAAATTATTGACTTGATTTCATCATGATGAGAGCGCAAACCATGGCAGTTCCAAGAAACAAAGGAAGTTATTGTTTAATTTGAAAAGCTCCTTTCCTGGAGCTGGAAGGCATGTTATCTGACTTCTCATCGAGTGACAGATCTTCGTCGGAGGGATGTAGAGACACAGCGTCAGCTTCAAGGGATAAGGCTTTACGGGTAGACATGAAGGGTCTAAAATTGCCCTCCTTTGCAGATTTTAGTTTTAATGCCTTTAGGGCTTTAGATTTAGCCATCGGAGCTTTTCTACGGAGAGTAGTTGCGTATGTTGTTTTTGACTTTTTCTCAGATGTAAGGGGCAATTTGACTATTGGAAGAGAAACAGCATCCGTTTGCGTACTAGCCATTATGGTGACCTTGGCGGCGACAGATGCATAGCTAACTCCTGCTTAAGTTGTGCTTGCTGTAATAGCACGTCTCGCCTCAGGATATGAGCAGTTATTCTTAACTTTAGTGGTTGTGATCTCCTTCTCCAGGAACCAGATAGGACAACTTCTAGCGTAGGAGGGGTGGTCACCTTTACTGTTTACACACCTCTCCTTTGCAGTACAAGACGAACTGTCGTGGCCAACTGCTGCGCACCGAGCGCAAGTCAGTTTGCCCCTGCAAGTCGCTTTTGAGTGACCAAATCTCTGGCACCGGAAACAACGCAAAGGATTTTGTATAAAAGGCCTGACGGATAGATGCATATAGGCAGCTTTTATATGCTGCGGAATGTCTGGCGTCGCAAATGTCAGTGCGAGATGTTTAGAATTAATAATCTGCCCATCCCGTCTAATAGTGATGCGTTTTACAGCACAGACCTTTTGATCTTTGAGATTTTCTAATATCTCGTCCGCAGGCGTATTTTAGAAAAATAGTAAAAAAAAGATTTTAAAGTTGTTTACTTTTTTATTTGTCGTTTAAATAGTTATATGAAGTTTAATATCACAATTGTATCAAATAGCATTTCCTCGAGTTTGAAACAAGAAGTGCATTACACTAAAATTAAAACACAAATTTAAGTTTATAATATTTGTAAATTGAAAAAAATATATACGTTTTTATATTGATTATTCATCGTAATACAACTGGAATCAATCGAAAAACATTCATAAGGAATATAATTTAATTTGCTTTTATAAATGGAAATGCAATATATATATATATATATATATATATATATATATATATATATATATATATATATATATATAGAAACACTACATCTTTTATTAATGATATTGAGTTGTATTATAAGTTTACTAAATTTTTTCTTCTAATTAATGTGTGGGATTTTTAAAATCAAAACATATTATAATAACTGTAATCAGTTGCAGAAAAATATTAGAATTAACAATATTTTATTATATCACTTTAAAATTAACAAACTTAAATTACTTTTATTTGCAAAAAATAATTTTAGATTAGTTAAAGTAGTATTTAAATAACTTAATGAATTATATCACGCGCGCGCGCGTTAAGTAGATATAGAAGAATTTTACTGCCCTTGGAAGAATTTATGAATAAATAGTAAGACATAAAAAGTGAGATTGTTTATCCTGTTAATTATTTGTTACGAAAATATTTCTATGAAATTTAACATTAGAATTTTAACGTCATAATTAAATCAAATTGCATATTCTCGATTTTAAAACAGTTAGTAAATAAAACACAGTTTTAAATAAAAAGTACTTATTTATAAAATTAAAAAAAACATACATGCATATTTATATACTAATAATTCATTACTATACAAATGCATTCAATTCAAGAATATACATGAGGAGCACAATTTTATGAATAGAAATGAAGAACAATATACATATATCAGAACTATGATGAAAAGTTTGCAAAGATTTATTAGAAAAAAAGTAGTAGTATTTTTTATATAAGTAATATTAAAAAGCTGATCATATATTTATTACAGCAATTTTTCTTAAATTTCAGATACCGCAATGGGGCAGAAATTTTTTCACCAGTGTTGTTGTCCTACACATTTATGTGTAGGACATCCTCTTTCAATATCATCCTCCTTAAAGTGCAATTCGCAAACCTAAAACAAAATTTGAAATTTTGATTTGATAATTTTTTTTACTTTCTGATTTCTTCCAACTTAATCATATCAGCAATAAATATCTCTTAATTTTGTTTCAAGTAAATATTAATTTCTTAGTCTCATCATTTCTATGCCACAATTTTTCAAGAGCATACTAATAAAAGAATTGTGCACAAGAAATAAATTAAATAACTAATCTTTAATTGATCTTAAGATAATTTATAAAACAAGTAACATACTTGAAAATAATTTCATTTCCTAACAAAGTTAAATAATTCTTTTACTTTTTATATTTTTCTCTTTATTTAAAATTAAGATGTTAAAGATTAAAACATATACATATAAAAACAGAAAGAAATGTATTTATTTAAATTTATTTAACACTATATATATTTTTATTTTTTAGAAAAATCAAAATAGTATAGGGATTTATAAATTCAAAAATTTAAATTCATCCATAAACCAATTAATATTTAATTTATATCTTTGTAAATTCTTTTAATGTATAAATGAAGAATACTTCTGTTTATAGACTAAATAGAATTGTTAGCATTTCAAATTTACAAATTGAAATTGTTTCCCACTTTCACTTGGTAAATTTGAAACATTTAATCGTACCATAGGAGGGAACTAATATGATAAATATACAAGTATATTATTTCTTATGCAAAAAGAAAAAAAATCCTCTTAACAATTTTTTAATGTTAGATTTGTTTAAGTTTTTAATGGGAGAATCTGCACAGAGCTATAAATAACATTAAAGTATGCAATTTCAACATTAGATTTTTCATTAAAAATATGTGTTTTGGTAATAATAGTTGTTTTCACAATAATTTGATATTAATGAGTATTAATAGTCGCATATATTTATACATTTGACGTATATACTATGTGATTATGCATTTACGTATTATTAAACTGATTTTTACATTTCCCCCACACGTTTATACAAACATTTTTTTTTAACATTTACACTTTCCTCGTCTAGTCATATTTGTTAAGCTTATTCTCAGAACACTTTTTTGCGAACAAGCAGTTGATTGGTTAGCACTCTGGTCTTCAATAATTTGTAAATTCGATTTTTAAACACATACAAGGAAGTTTGTTAGAATTTCGAATCCATTTTAAACGGTAAGTTTCCTGACAAAAATAAGCCTCGAGAGCAACAAGCAACAAGAGCGGCAAATAAACCAAAGCATAACTTTAAATTTTATTTTTTCCCCCGAGGAAAACTCAATGTATTAATTTAAAATTAAGTTGCTGATTTTATCTTCTAGAAGCAAGGCTGTTAAAGAATATAATTCTTGAGATCGGAAAATAAAATACTCGATCCTGACCTAAGCGAAAAGTACTAAGTTGCTACACATTAGCTAGTTTGACAAAATGTCTTCCTTTCACTGTTGTTCGACCTTGCTCCTAAAAGCCAATATCTTCAGAAGCATCTTAAAACGAACTACAGATCGTTGTAAATGACCTATTATGTAAATATACCAACACGTGTCGAATATTTTCTCAAGTGATGTTATCAGATCTAAAAAAAAAAAAGCAGTCAATCAACTTTCGTATTTACTGATTGTCATCGACTGATTTAACACAAATCATTACAATATTCCTTGATTTTCCAAGTTTTTAAACTCCTTAACACGCATTGAATAGAATTGTCTAAATTTATTACAATTTCTTAAAAATATTCTGTTAAATCATTAAGGTTTTCATAAAAAAAAACATTTTTTAAATATGTATTTATGTTTTTCAATAACGGGACACAAATTTAAATGAGTTGAAATATTTTTTATGATTAAAGGGATTAATTACTTTTTAGTTTGATGATTTCATTTTAATATATTTTTGTTCATTAAAAATTTAATTGTTTTATCATTATTTATTATAAAAAGCATTCTCTTTTCATTTAGAAACCATTCACACACAGAAAGTTCTTATTTTCATATACTCACAGTCGTTTAGTAGAGTCAGGTGTCATTCAACTGACAGACATTTAATGTCTTCGATACCTGAACTAACTACAGACCATACTGCTGAGCGAATCTATGCAATTTTGTAGTTTTGTTAGACCTAATATATATTCGAAGCCCGGTGGCTTAGTGGTAATGTTTCAAGCTCCCAAGGCACAGATCCGAGGTTCGATCCTCGAGCTGGGTAAGGTCGACTCAGCCTTTCATCCCTTCAGTGGTTGCTGGCAAGGGATATGACATTATTTTCTGCTGGATCCCAAGTCACGTAGGTCTTGATGGCAATGAAAGGGCGGATGCAGCTGCTAAATCTGCATCCGGCCCATGTCTTCCATCAGTTCCTTTGTCTGACGTGAGAAGAAATGTTAAAAAACTAATCTATTGTCTGTGGCAGGAGTCATGAAACATGCAGGTCAACAATAAATTGCGTGCCATATTTCCATACATCACCTCATTAGCAGTTTTACCGATACGAAGTGCTGATGTAAGATTAACCCGCCTTCGTATCGGACACACACGTTTCACACATAGACATTTGTTTCTAAATGAATTAAATCCTTGGTGTGAAACGTGTGATGAACCATGCACTGTTTATCATATTTTAATTTCATGTTCATATTTTAACCAATATCGTTTACACTTTTTTAACTGTGATATTTTAACATTATATGATTTGCTTGAGGAATCACCCCATAGGAACCTATTTGCCTTTTTGAGGGCAATAGGTTTTTTACATAAAATTTAATTTATGTTTTCTAAATTTTAAAAGTATATATATTTTGATTTTCATTTTATACTTTATAATTGGATTTTAATGTAAAATATATACACTGATTTTTGTTTTTTAAAGTTTTAATGTTGCTTGGGTTTTTAAAAAATAATATAAATATAATAAAATAAAAATTTAATTAAATATATGCTTTAAAACTTTATTCTTGGCGCAGCATGTCCGTTTTTGGACCTTGCGCCATAAGACCCAACCAACCAACCCCCTCCTGAGTGAGACACAAGGCACTAGGGTCCTTCGGGGCCCTCTCTGGTAAGGTAAAATACCGGAGCAGCGCGGTAGAGCTGGATGAACCCCGGCTTAGTAGAAATACTGCCCTCGTGGCAGTCCTGAGCTTACTCAGGACATAGGACCGGCACAGTCTATGCTACTGGGCCGGCATTCCCAGACTTTCTCGGCTGTGGGGTCACTCATCTCAAGGGGTGAGACCCAAGGATCCAGGGTCTTTGGGGGCCCTCATTGGTAAGGTAAGGTAAGGTAATCGCCGGAGCAGTCCGGCAGAGTTGGATGAGCCCCAACTTAGTAAAATTACTGCCCTAGCGGCGGTCCTCGAGCTTGACTCAGGACATAAGACCAGTTTGGTTCCCTGGAACTAAGCTGCCAAGAAATCCCCTACGAAAGCGTGGGGGTCCCATGAGTGGGCATGGGTTGACGGTGCCGAGTACAAAGTCCTGAACGCCTGCGCATCCGTGCGGGATCAGGCATTTCGAACGCGTAAGCCAGTGTCCAGCATGGAAACATGCAATTGGCATCTCATGGATACCTGTATGCTTAACTACTGGCAACTGACTGAATCTCTAAGGGACCAAGCAAAAGACAGGATCCAGGCACGAGATAAGAGTATATCAAAATCTCTTTATATAACATCTCTTACTCTGTATATATACATGTTTTATTATTGAGGGTTCCATGTATGTTGATAACGCTATAGACCAATGTCTAAAGTACTCTTTTATGTTACAGACGAGTGAGTACAACAACATGATGATGGAAAATACAGAGTTCACGGACCAAGAGATGATTGTAGAGGATAGAGTTATGTGTGTGGAAGTGCCTAGTTCGGAAGGGTTAAAATGTGAACCCTGCAGGGAGAGTTTTCTCAATTTCGAGAAACTCGCTGAGCACAATAGTGATACATGCGAGCGACACGCATGCCAAGTGCTCTCTCTGCGGGCGTTCCGGACCTAATTATAGGTCAATAACCATCCACGCAGGGAAATGTAATCACCAAATGGCAGCGACATCAGGCGCGTTCCCATTTCCGGAATTCCCACACAGGACGGAAGAGCAGATCAAAAATAAGCTGAAGGCCGTGCGTAAGGCAAGTAAAATGAGAGCCGCGGCTCTTATTCAAAACCGAGCAAATCAGCGACCTGAATTGGATGGAGTGAACCCGATCAGTCCCGTGACGGAATCCCCTAGGGAGACCGAACATGGCCAAACGCTCAGTATGGAGGTAGACATGTCTACTCCCTCTACTGCGGGGATATCGGGTGCCTCTGCTCTGAAGCAGTGCGAGCATGAAAGGCCGGACTTGGTCGGCAAACAAAGTTGGGACTGGGTCCTCAAGAACACGAAGGCCCTGATTAGACGTCAAAGTGGAAGCCTCCCGCCTAAGGCACCACCTCGTAAGAGGAGATGCAAGAAAGGCAACAGGAACACAGAAAACCGTAGTGCCCGGATACGCGACATGTACCGGGTCTGGCAAAATCTATGGACTGTTGCACCTGAGAGGGCCGCTAGGATTGCTCTAGATGGGGATACCGGGGAACTGACCACCCCCGATCTCACAGCTGCTTTTACTCACTTTAAAAGCACCTTCGTGTCTGAGAACGTGTCCTGCGGACAACTTGAATCGCTGCCGGTCCATTCATGCTCGAGGATTAGACCCATCACTGCGAAAGAGGTGCGAAACATCCTAAAAAGATGTAAATCCAAAAGCGCCGCAGGTCCTGATGGCCTTAGCCCCTTAGCCCTCAAACGAGGAATAAAAATGGGCATAGAGCACGACATGACCTTCCTTTTCACGCAATGGATCAAACACCGAAAGGTGCCGGCCAGCCAATGTGCCAGTCGGACGATCCAGTTGCCAAAATCGGGAGCCACGTCAACAGACATGACGAAATGGAGACCCATTTCAATCGAAAATGTGCTGGGTAGGGTCTTCACTAATGTCTTAGGCAAGCGGATTGAGAGCCAAATAAGCCTCCACGAAGCCCAGCGTGGTTTCCGGAAATGCCCAGGCATCACGGGAAACCTGGCACTCATCACGAGTGTGCTTCGGAAAGGCAATGCGGACACATCGCACAGTGGTGTTGTCTTGCTAGACTTCGCTAAAGCCTTTGACACGGTAAGCCACCATCATATATTCCACACTCTAGAAAAGCTTAACGTCTGCCGAGGCTATATAGAAGTCATTAAAGACATCTATAAGAAGTCCATCACACGGATTTCAATCGAAGGCTCAATGTCTGACGAGACAAGATTCCGCCGTGGTGTCAAGCAAGGTGACCCCATGTCGCCTTTGGTCTTCAACTGTGCGATCGACATACTCATCCGGCGTCTAGTGGATATAGGACTGGGAGCCAGGATCTCATTCGGAGACAGCACCAAAACACCGGTTCTGGCCTACGCGGATGACCTAGTCATCCTCGGGGACAGCGTCGAAGCAGACCAGACACTGCTAGACGTGGTCACATCATTCTGTGACCAATTCGGTATGCGGCTGAACACACAAAAATGTGTCGTTGTCTTCCTCCATAAGACCCGGAGTCATGTCCTCGTCGACACCGAAGTGGAATTCAAAATCAAAGACGAGCCAGTGCCTCAACTTCCACCTGACGGATCTTTTTTGGCTACCCTCAGCAAATGGATCAAGGCTATTGGAAGTGCCAACAGAGGCTTACTCTATTCAGCCAGAAAGGATGGCGGACTAGCTATCCCCTGTCTTAGTGTGGTCGTGAAGAAAAGACTTAAGGAGGAGGTGTGGGGGCTGGCTACCCTCTCACACTCAGACCATGGTCGAGATGACATTACACCGATTTAATCGGTTTTTGGCTTGTAATTTATTACAAATTGGACTTTGCTGGAATTTTCATCATCTTCCGATCGTAAACCATATATGCTTGAAATTGACTATTTCCGGCTATGCCGCAAAATGGCAAAGATTTATAGTATATTTATATATATATTTATATAAAACGGAGAGGGACACGGACCTCTACGGCTGGTTTTGAGAGATAGTCTTGGGAGGCTTTTTGAGCGTATTGGGATGGGGAAAGGAACTGTCCTACGACAGGGATCGGTAGTTCTTCTACCTTTTCCGGCCTGTAATTTCGTGTAATGCAGGTTTTGGTGGCCAAAATGGACTGTGGCAATGAGTGAAGTTTTCACTAAATGTATGTATGTGGCAACAAATGTGTAGTTCCTATTTATCTCTTATTCCTATCAATATTAAAGTTAAGCGTTGATTGTAGGTTCTAATGCGGAAGTCCCCCGCGTTAGAAATAGTATGTGTGTGCTCTTTAGTTACTGTATATATATATATATCTTGAACGAGTGAATGGTGCGTATTGTGTAATGTGGCATGGGCCAAATACACCGCACGAAAACGAGCAAATAAAAGATTGAGGGAGGCGTCGAGCTGTCAATGCGAAAGTGGATGTTGAGCGTGTGGTCTTGCTTGAATGCTAAGGTGTGCATGTACCAATCTTGGGATCACAGGGTTAGTGCCCTGCCCTTGGTCAGTGGAAACCTCGCCGACCGCCGCAATACGGAAACGAGTAGTTGCGCGGCGAAGACGTAACTGTTTCTGGTCGTGCTTGCGAGAAACGACCCCGCTATGTCGAGCGGTCAGAAGAGCGTATGGAAGGAGGGTGAGAGGCCTTCGAGAAAGCCTCCCCATTCCGAAATTGACTGACTTGGCAGTCCGATGGAATGAGGGACCGTAGGATTGAGCCCCTACGTTGGTCCGACCTTCTGGAAGTACGTAATTCACGGCATGTTGGAGTAGGGCGGACTACATACTGGAAGCCTTGCGGGTTACCCTGGACTGCAGCGTGGAAAGGGTGGTGGAACCGTGTCGGGGACGGCCCAGGCGGAATTCCACTGGAAGAAACCAATTTAATTTGGGAGCTGAGCCGAACACCTGCTCAAACCTTTATTTCACTATGGATACACCTGATAAGAGCCCAGATAAATGCGCATATCATAAATCCAACATGAAATTAAGTGCCAAAACCCTTATAAAAAGGGCAAGAAAAAACGCACTTTTCAGTGCGAATTGTTGAAATTATGTGATCGTTTCAACATTAATGGCAGCGTGCTCGAAGCGCTGTTCGAGCACATAGGTGCAGCTGCCGGGATTTCCCAAAGCAAGCTTTAAGGCTGCGCGGAATCCAGAAAAGGTAACTACAGGTTGCCAAACAGACGAGCTAGGTGGGGACTCCGAAGTAGCTCCTAAGGTGACGGTGCAGGATGCCAGTACTGCACCGGATGAACCATGGCAGAGAGTAGAAGGAAGAAAGCGAAAGAAGTCCGGGCGAGGTGGTGCGACGCCCGGAAAGAAAGCCAGTGAGGCTCCGACTCAAAGGCAACCCGTCCTCCAAAAAGGCAACCCAGGAAAGGGCCCAGTCAGGTCCTACGCTGAGGCGGCCAAGTCAAAGGGGAAAAAGAGAGTGCAGTCCAGCGCTCTCTTAGTGTATCCAAAGGAGGGTTGCAAAATGACGTCAAGGTGGAGTTGAAAAAAGCGATAGACCCGAGGAAACTCGGGGTATCGGTTCAGGGCCTGAAGAACCTGAACAACAATGGGGTTGTTATAGAACTCAAGGACGAGAAGGACTTGCGCACCATGCAAGAACAGGTGCAAAAAGTATTGAACGAAAAGGTTGAAGCAAGGGAGCCGACACGGCGGCTACCCAGAGTCCTTATCTATGACCTCCCGGGCACGGACGGAGAGGCTGAAGTCCTTGAGGGACTTAGAACTCAGAACGAGCTCCCGGAAGGCCACATGAAAGTGGTCTTTAAACTGACCGGGAAGGGCTCGGAGAAACACTGGGTGATTGAAACCGCACCAGTAGTTTTCAAGTCCCTTCTAAAGAAGGGCAAGGTCAGCTGCGGCTGGCAGAAGCATCGGGTAAAGGAATTCCTAGAACCCACAAGATGCTTCAAGTGGTGTCGTTTTGGACATCTGCAGTCCAAGTGCCCGGAAAAAGGGCAGACATGTACCGTTTGTAACGGGGCACACTCCTTCAAGGAGTGTGATAAAAGGAAACCAAGTGTGCCAATTGTGTGAGGGCAAACGAGATGGTAATGACTAAGGTTTCCCCTGTTCTACACATACACTACAACACCCACAAACAACAAGGCTGACCTCACCTTACTGAGGATTACAAGGACTACACAAACACAAACAAACCAAAATGGCAGCCCTCACTATCTTGAGGATCAGGCATGCCTCACCTTCTGAGGAATCTCTCTACCATGCAGTAGAGCATTGGACCTTCTACCGATCATGACCAGGCAAAAAAGCCCAATCGACAGGAATTCATCAACGCCGTCAAAACAACAAATCAGATTGAGGACACTTGGCCACCAATTACTTCGGCAGATTACCCCGAAAGCCAAAATCATATGATGTACGGAGAATTCCATATCGCCATGTACGGTCGTATGTCCATTATGTTCCATGACTACTACTCCTGCACTTATAAGGCTGTATGACGCACGTTCATACAGCATTCCACCTTTTCTCAATCGGACAAAGTCCAACATATTATTTTCAGACCTATGTGATGTCTGTTTCGACAAAACGGACTTTCTTCTACATCCACTTGGTATGATCCACAGATTCAAATCATTAATGCTTTTGATTGTTATAGAAAATCAGACGCAATAGCTACGGTCTTCCAGCAGCTATATGCCTCACATCGCTGTCAGTATACCACGTATACACCGGTTTTCACCGATGGATCAAAATCTGCAGGACATGTTGGTTGTGCTGTAGTTATTGAGAATAAAACTCTAAGCTACAGCCTCCATCCATCCTGTTCAATCTTCTCTGCTGAAGCAATAGCCATTTATCAAGCTCTTCAGCAGATGAATACACGTGATAGTTCGAAATACTGTGTTTATACTGACAGTTTGAGTGTGTTGGAAGCTTTGCGGAACAGTAGCTTTGACTGCCATCCTGTTGTGTCTAGAATTTTCCGAGCATTAGATTCCGTTGCTGGCAAGGGATATGACATTATTTTCTGCTGGATCCCAAGTCACGTAGGTCTTGATGGCAATGAAAGGGCGGATGCAGCTGCTAAATCTGCATCCGGCCCATGTCTTCCATCAGTTCCTTTGTCTGACGTGAGAAGAAATGTTAAAAAACTAATCTATTGTCTGTGGCAGGAGTCATGAAACATGCAGGTCAACAATAAATTGCGTGCCATATTTCCATACATCACCTCATTAGCAGTTTTACCGATACGAAGTGCTGATGTAAGATTAACCCGCCTTCGTATCGGACACACACGTTTCACACATAGACATTTGTTTCTAAATGAATTAAATCCTTGGTGTGAAACGTGTGATGAACCATGCACTGTTTATCATATTTTAATTTCATGTTCATATTTTAACCAATATCGTTTACACTTTTTTAACTGTGATATTTTAACATTATATGATTTGCTTGAGGAATCACCCCATAGGAACCTATTTGCCTTTTTGAGGGCAATAGGTTTTTTACATAAAATTTAATTTATGTTTTCTAAATTTTAAAAGTATATATATTTTGATTTTCATTTTATACTTTATAATTGGATTTTAATGTAAAATATATACACTGATTTTTGTTTTTTAAAGTTTTAATGTTGCTTGGGTTTTTAAAAAATAATATAAATATAATAAAATAAAAATTTAATTAAATATATGCTTTAAAACTTTATTCTTGGCGCAGCATGTCCGTTTTTGGACCTTGCGCCATAAGACCCAACCAACCAACCCCCTCCTGAGTGAGACACAAGGCACTAGGGTCCTTCGGGGCCCTCTCTGGTAAGGTAAAATACCGGAGCAGTCCGGTAGAGCTGGATGAACCCCGGCTTAGTAGAAATACTGCCCTCGTGTCAGTCCTGAGCTTGCTCAGGACATAGGACCGGCACAGTCTATGCTACTGGGCCGGCATTCCCAGACTTTCTCGGCTGTGGGGCCACTCATCTCAAGGGTTGAGACCCAAGGATCCAGGGTCCTTGGGGGCCCTCATTGGTAAGGTAAGGTAATCGCCGGTTGCTTGGTTGGGTTTTATGGCGCAAGGTCCAAAGATGGACATGCTGCGCCAAGAATAAATTTTTCGGAGAATATATTTTATATTATTTACTTTTTTTATTTTATTTATAAATATGTATTTCTTTTGAAAACCCAATCAACATTAAAATTTTAAAAAACAAAAATTAATGTAGAAATTATTTTAAAATCCATATATAATAGAACATAAAATTAAATAAATCAAATATATATAAATTTTAAAATGTATCAATATAAATTTAGTAATTATATAAAATTTAAAAAACCTATTGCTCTTAAATAAGCAAATAGGTTTCTGTGGGGTGGTTCCCCCAGCAAATCAAACATAGTTAAAAGGTTTGTTTTAAAAAATTTAAAACGGTAGACGTTAAAAATGGAACATGATATTAAAATATGATAAATAGTAAATGGTTCATCACACGTTTCACACCATGGATTTACTTCATTTAAAAATAAATGTCTATGTGTGAAACGTGTGTGTCCGATACGAAGGCGAGTTAATCTAACATCAGCCCTTCGTAACGGTAAAACTGATAATGAGGTGAGGGATGGGAAAATGGTATGTAATTTGTTGACGACCTGCAAGTTCCATGATTCCTGCCAAAGACCATATATAAAACTTTTTATAATCTTTCTCACATCTGAGACAGGAACCGATGGTAAAATTGGATCTGACGCAGCCTTTGCAGCTGCATCTGCTCTCTCATTGCCTTCAAGACCCATGTGGCTTGGTATCCAACAAAATACAATTTTTTTCCCTTGCCAGCAAGGGAATCCAATGCTTTAAAAATTTTGGACACAACAGGATGACAGGTAACACTATTGTTTTTCAAGGCTTCAATAATACTCATGCTGTCAGTATAGATACAAAATTGATGATAGTCTTCTGTATTCACGTGCTGAAGCGCATAATAAATAGCTGTAGCTTCAGCAGTAAAGATGGAGCAGGACGAATGTAGGCTGTAACTAAAATCTGCATTATTGATAAAAACTCCACAGCCCACATGTATTGCGGTTTTAGATCCATCCGTGAATACAGGTTTGTATGATTGATTCTGACAGCGATGAGAATAGTATAGCTGCTGAAAAACAATAGGTGTTGTGTCCGACTTTTTAAACTGAGCAAAGGTATTTAAAAAGGTATTTGTTGGTTCATACCAAGGTGGATAGAGAAATTGATGAATTGACTCTATCCGAACATCACATAGGTCTGTGAGCCAAAGATGTGATTTGGCTCTTGTGAGAAAAGGTTGGATGCTCAATGGTCGAGCATCATAAAGTCTTTTCAAAGAGGCATTAGGAACCATAGAACGTAATGGATGATCAGGGGTCGACATGATCTTAGTATAATAATTGAGAGACTGCTGCATACGTCGCAGGTCTAAAGGCAAATGTTGGCATATTGCATAAAGACTCTGGACGGGTGATGTGCGGAATGCGCCTGAACATATTCTCAGAGCAGAATGATGGACAGTGTCCAGTCTGTGTAAAACAGAAGACCTAGCAGATCCGTAAACAACACAACCGTAGTCTATGCGAGATAAAATTAATGATTGGTAAACTCGGAGGAGTGACGTGCGATCAGCACCCCAAGATGTGTTTGAAAGCACCTTGAGGATATTAAGCGATCGCTCGCACTTCTTCCGCAGATATAATATATGCGGAAGAAAGGTTAATTTACGATCAAATATCACTCCGAGGAATTTTACCTCACTGACCACTGGTATAGGTGTGTTGTTTATATGAATAACGGGATCATTGTGGAGGCTAGTCTTCCTGCAGAAATGGACACAATTGCTCTTGCTAGGAGATAGTGTATGGCCATTCTCAGCACACCATGCAGCAATTTTATTTACAGATGTTTGTAATTGTCTCTCAATTAAATTCATGTTGGACCCTTCACAAGATATTTGCAGGTCATCAACATACAAAGTACCATGTACAGAAGGTGAAAGTTGATGAAGTATGGTACTGATATGAATATTAAAAAGTGTGACACTTAAAATACTTCCCTGAGGAACACCTTCAGGTTGGTTAAAAGTATTGGACAAAGACGTACCAATACGAACTTTAAAACCACGGGAGCTTAAAAAGTTTCGTATAAATATCGGCAAATTACCCCTAAAGCCAAAATCATACATCCTACGGAGAATTCCATAACGCCACGTACGGTCATATGCTTTCTCTATGTCAAAGAAAATGGAAACGAGATGATTCCTTCGCACAAATGTATTGCGAATCTGCGTTTCCAGGTATGTAATATTATCAAGAGTGGATCTTCCTTTACGGAAGCCACTCTGATTGATATGAATACATTTATTTGTTTCTAAGACATGTACGAGACGGGCGTTGACCATACGTTCGAGAGTCTTACATAAGCAACTCGTCAGAGCTATTGGTCGATAATTTGAAGGAACAGAAGGATCCTTACCAGCCTTAAGGATCGGAATCACTATTGCTTCGCTCCAAAGTGATGGAAATTTGTTTTCAGTCCAGATCCTATTGAACAATAACAACAAGTTCAACAGAGAATCTGGACTTAAATTACGAAGCATTTGATAGCTGATTCCATCAGGTCCTGGGCTAGTATCATTGGCCTGCTGTAAAGCTCTCTTCAATTCCAACATCCGAAATTCACAGTTGTAAGGCAAAGCTTGTCCATGGTTGAAACGAATTGGTGTTCGCTCAGCACGACTCTTTGTACTTAAGAACGAAGGACTAAAAGAGTCGTTGCTTGAGACGCTAGCAAAGGTTTCACCAAGGACATTAGCGATGTCCTTAGGAGAAGAGTGTACAGCAGCTCCGGATTTTAAAATAGGAATAGAGAATTCTCTATATATTCCATTGGCTGCTTTCACTCTTCTCCACAACTGTTTACTGGATGTGGAAGAAGTAATTGAGGATACATAGCGAGACCAGGATTCCTTCTGACTTCGACGACGAGCTCTGCGAGCTAATGCTTTTGCTCTCTTAAAGGCGATAAGATTCTCCGTTATGGGGTATCTTCTGAAAAGCCCCCATAACTTCCTCTGTTTCTTATAGGTTTTTTGACATTCATCATTCCACCAAGGTTTGCAGCGCCTATGTGGTATAGGGGAACTCTTTGGTATTGATGCATCAGCTGCATTCTTAATTGTTTGTGTGACTTCAAAAACGGCAATATCAATGTCTTCGATCGAAACCATTGCATCATCAATAACTGCCAATTGTGTAAATAACGTCCAATCTGCCCGACTGTACACGTAAGTAGGTAGGCGTTGTCCTACACTACTACCTCCAGTCTGGGAGATGACGAGAGGAAAATGATCGCTGTTGTGCAGATCATTTCCTACAATTAAATTTAACAATGGCAGAAGAGATGGAGAACAAATGGCCAGATCGAGAGAATGAAATGTTCTTGTGGGTACATGGAAATAAGTCTTCTCGTCGGTATTAAGCAGACAGAGACTGTTGTCTGAAATAAACCGCTCTATCTGCCGACCGCGAGAATTAGTATCATCATTTCCCCACAAAGAACTATGGCCGTTAAAGTCACCTAACAACAGAAATGGTGTTGGCAGCTGATCTACTAATGCATCGAGTTCCTCTTGGCGGATGACATCGTGTGGTGGCAAATACAAACTACAGACTGTCAACAAGCATGAAATATGAATTCTTATAGCAACAGCCTGTAGAGTAGTATTCAATGGATGGGCAGTGCTGGGAAAAGTATTAGATGTTAATATACAAACACCTCCAGACACTGCACCATCGTCACCACAGTCTTTTCTAAAGCTTTTAAACCCACGCATGGAAAAGTTATTGCTAGACTTCAGGAATGTTTCCTGAAGTGCAACACATGCGGGGTTGTAGGCTGAAATTATAGACTTGATGTCATCATGATGTGAACGCAAACCATGGCAGTTCCAAGAAACAAAGGAAGTTATTGTTTAATTTGAAAAGCTCCTTTCCCGGAGCTGGAAGGCATGTCATCTGACATCTCCTCGAGTGACAGATCTTCGTCAGAGGGATGTAGAGACACAGCGTCAGCTTCAAGGGATAAGGCTTTACGGGTGGATATGGAGGGTCTAAAATTGCCCTCCTTTGCAGATTTAAGTTTTAAAGCCTTTAGGGCTTTAGATTTAGCCATCGGAGCTTTTCTTCTGAGAGTATTTGCGGATGTTGTTTTTGACTTTTTCTCAGATGTATGGGGTAATTTGACTATTGGAAGTGAAAGAGCATCCGTTTGGGTACTAGCCGTTCTGGTGACCTTGGCGGCGACAGATGCATAGCTAACTCCTGCTTGAGGTGTTCGTGCTGTAACAGCACGTCTCGCCTCAGGATATGAACAATTGTTCTTAACTTTAGTGGTTGTGATCTCCTTTTCCAGTATCCAGATAGGACAACTCCTAGCGTAGGAGGGGTGGTCACCCTTACAGTTGACACACCTCTCCTTTGCAGTACAAGACGAGCTGTCATGGCCAACTGCTGCGCAGCGAGCGCAAGTCAGTTTTCCTCTGCAAGTCGCTTTGGAGTGACCAAATCTCTGGCACTGGAAACAACGCAAAGGATTTGGAATAAACGGCCTAACGGGTAGATGCAAATACGCAGCATTAATATGCTGCGGTAGGTCTGGCGTCGCAAAAGTCAGTACGAGATGTTTAGTATTAATAATCTGCCCATCTCGTCTGATAGTGATGCGTCTTACAGCACAGACCTTTTGATCTTTGAGATTTTCTAAGATCTCATCCGTAGGCGTGTTAAGAAAATCCCTTGCGGATACCACACCACGAGAAAAGTTAAGGTTCATATGAGGAGAGACAGACACCTCAATGTTAGCAAGCGTATTTAGATTACTTATGACGTTAGCTTGTGCTTCTGAAGCGACTTCCACCATCAAGTCACCAGAACGCATTTTCCGAATGCTTTTCACTTCCCCGATATTTCCACTGATAGCTTTGTGGATTAGGAAAGGGGATACATTATCGAAGGTACCCTCTTTCCGTTTTAAAACATAAAATTTTGCTTGTAGTATTGACAAGGAATGCTCCCGTGGGAGAGAAGAAATAGCAAATGTTTCCATATTAGAAATGGAAAATTCGGGACCTGACGGCACCACCCACCACCGAGTCCAACAAGGGGATGCAGACCAGCTGCACCAGTGCTAGCCAGGTCCTATACGCTCACAGTACATCCCTGAAGTGGCCTCCACCCTTAACGAGTCACCCAGTAGATGTACCGATCGCTTGATCCATAAAGCCGATTGATGTGCTGAGGACCACAACACACCTCCCGTTTACCTGAAGCAGAGGCCAAAGCAATGTATTGGTCTCTGGGGGCCTCAATTACCAGGACCCTCCTTTCCAGGGACACGGGTCTCCACGCACGGCAAACACGTGGGTGATTTAGTCCCCAAGAGTAGCTAATAGCAACAGAGTGGCGAAAGCTACTCAAGGGGAGCCCTCAACCTCTTACGAGGCAACCACACTGAGGGAGAAGAGGAAGAAAAAGCAGAAGAGTAGAGGAGAGAAGAAAAGAAAGAAGAGGACAGATCACTAGGGTACCTCGGGATTGTGACACCCGTGTTTACCTAAAGAAGGTAAACCCCCTGAGGGGAAGGTAATCGCCGGAGCAGTCCGGCAGAGTTGGATGAGCCCCAACTTAGTAAAAATACTGCCCTAGCGGCGGTCCTCGAGCTTGACTCAGGACATAAGACCAGTTTGGTTCCCTGGAACTAAGCTGGCAAGAAATCCCCTACGAAAGCGTGGGGGTCCCATGAGTGGGCATGGGTTGACGGTGCCGATGGCCTGAGTACAAAGTCCTGAACGCCTACGCATCCGTGCGGGATCAGGCATTTCGAACGCGTAAGCCAGTGTCCAGCATGGAAACATGCAATTGGCATCTCATGGATACCTGTATGCTCAACCACTGGCAACTGACTGAATCTCTAAGGGACCAAGCAAAAGACAGGATCCAGGCACGAGATAAGAGTATATCAAAATCTCTTTATATAACATCTCTTACTCTGTATATATACATGTTTTATTATTGAGGGTTCCATGTATGTTGATAACGCTATAGACCAATGTCTAAAGTACTCTTTTATGTTACAGACGAGTGAGTACAACAACATGATGATGGAAAATACAGAGTTCACGGACCAAGAGATGATTGTAGAGGATAGAGTTATGTGTGTGGAAGTGCCTAGTTCGGAAGGGTTAAAATTTGAACCCTGCAGGGAGAGTTTTCTCAATTTCGAGAAACTCGCTGAGCACAATAGTGATACATGCGAGCGACACGCATGCCAAGTGCTCTCTCTGCGGGCGTTCCGGACCTAATTATAGGTCAATAACCATCCACGCAGGGAAATGTAATCACCAAATGGCAGCGACATCAGGCGCGTTCCCATTTCCCTGCAATGAATGCGCACTCTCGTTTGTATCAAAACGAGGGCTCACGCAGCACAAGAGGCACAGACATATCCTCACACGTAATGCAGAACGCCTGGCAACCATCAGAGGTCCCCCTCAAGCAAGCTATGGACAGTTAGTGAATCTCAACGGATGCTGTGCTTAGAGCAGAGATATCATCTCAACCCGTTGATGCTAAAGATCATGCTTGGGAAGGAATTCCCACACAGGACGGAAGAGCAGATCAAAAATAAGCTGAAGGCCATGCGTAAGGCAAGTAAAATGAGAGCCGCGGCTCTTATTCAAAACCGAGCAAATCAGTGACCTGAATTGGATGGAGTGAACCCGATCAGTCCCGTGACGGAATCCCCTAGGGAGACCGAACATGGCCAAACGCTCAGTATGGAGGTAGACATGTCTACTCCCTCTACTGCGGGGATATCGGGTGCCTCTGCTCTGAAGCAGTGCGAGCATGAAAGGCCGGACTTGGTCGGCAAACAATGTTGGGACTGGGTCCTCAAGAACACGAAGGCCCTGATTAGACGTCAAAGTGGAAGCCTCCCGCCTAAGGCACCACCTCGTAAGAGGAGATGCAAGAAAGGCAACAGGAACACAGAAAACCGTAGTGCCCGGATACGCGACATGTACCGGGTCTGGCAAAATCTATGGACTGTTGCACCTGAGAGGGCCGCTAGGATTGCTCTAGATGGGGATACCGGGGAACTGACCACCCCCGATCTCACAGCTGCTTTTACTCACTTTAAAAGCACCTTCGAGTCTGAGAACGTGTCCTGCGGACAACTTGAATCGCTGCCGGTCCATTCATGCTCGAGGATTAGACCCATCACTGCGAAAGAGGTGCGAAACATCCTAAAAAGATGTAAATCCAAAAGCGCCGCAGGTCCTGATGGCCTTAGCCCCTTAGCCCTCAAACGAGGAATAAAAATGGGCATAGAGCACGACATGACCTTCCTTTTCACGCAATGGATCAAACACCGAAAGGTGCCGGCCAGCCAATGTGCCAGTCGGACGATCCAGTTGCCAAAATCGGGAGCCACGTCAACAGACATGACGAAATGGAGACCCATTTCAATCGAAAATGTGCTGGGTAGGGTCTTCACTAATGTCTTAGGCAAGCGGATTGAGAGCCAAATAAGCCTCCACGAAGCCCAGCGTGGTTTCCGGAAATGCCCAGGCATCACGGGAAACCTGGCACTCATCACGAGTGTGCTTCGGAAAGGCAATGCGGACACATCGCACAGTGGTGTTGTCTTGCTAGACTTCGCTAAAGCCTTTGACACGGTAAGCCACCATCATATATTCCACACTCTAGAAAAGCTTAACGTCTGCCGAGGCTATATAGAAGTCATTAAAGACATCTATAAGAAGTCCATCACACGGATTTCAATCGAAGGCTCAATGTCTGACGAGACAAGATTCCGCCGTGGTGTCAAGCAAGGTGACTGCATGTCGCCTTTGGTCTTCAACTGTGCGATCGACATACTCATCCGGCGTCTAGTGGATACAGGACTGGGAGCCAGGATCTCATTCGGAGACAGCACCAAAACACCGGTTCTGGCCTACGCGGATGACCTAGTCATCCTCGGGGACAGCGTCGAAGCAGTTCAGACACTGCTAGACGTGGTCACATCATTCTGTGACCAATTCGGTATGCGGCTGAACACACAAAAATGTGTCGTTGTCTTCCTCCATAAGACCCGGAGTCATGTCCTCGTCGACACCGAAGTGGAATTCAAAATCAAAGACGAGCCAGTGCCTCAACTTCCACCTGACGGATCTTTTTTGGCTACCCTCAGCAAATGGATCAAGGCTATTGGAAGTGCCAACAGAGGCTTACTCTATTCAGCCAGAAAGGATGGCGGACTAGCTATCCCCTGTCTTAGTGTGGTCGTGAAGAAAAGACTTAAGGAGGAGGTGTGGGGGCTGGCTACCCTCTCACACTCAGACCATGGTCGAGATGACATTACACCGATTTAATCGGTTTTTGGCTTGTAATTTATTACAAATTGGACTTTGCTGGAATTTTCATCATCTTCCGATCGTAAACCATATATGCTTGAAATTGACTATTTCCGGCTATGCCGCAAAATGGCAAAGATTTATAGTATATTTATATATATATTTATATAAAACGGAGAGGGACACGGACCTCTACGGCTGGTTTTGAGAGATAGTCTTGGGAGGCTTTTTGAGCGTATTGGGATGGGGAAAGGAACTGTCCTACGACAGGGATCGGTAGTTCTTCTACCTTTTCCGGCCTGTAATTTCGTGTAATGCAGGTTTTGGTGGCCAAAATGGACTGTGGCAATGAGTGAAGTTTTCACTAAATGTATGTATGTGGCAACAAATGTGTAGTTCCTATTTATCTCTTATTCCTATCAATATTAAAGTTAAGCGTTGATTGTAGGTTCTAATGCGGAAGTCCCCCGCGTTAGAAATAGTATGTGTGTGCTCTTTAGTTACTGTATATATATATATCTTGAACGAGTGAATGGTGCGTATTGTGTAATGTGGCATGGGCCAAATACACCGCACGAAAACGAGCAAATAAAAGATTGAGGGAGGCGTCGAGCTGTCAATGCGAAAGTGGATGTTGAGCGTGTGGTCTTGCTTGAATGCTAAGGTGGTGGGCATGTACCAATCTTGGGATCACAGGGTTAGTGCCCTGCCCTTGGTCAGTGGAAACCTCGCCGACCGCCGCAATACGGAAACGAGTAGTTGCGTGGCGAAGACGTAACTGTTTCTGGTCGTGCTTGCGAGAAACGACCCCGCTATGTCGAGCGGTCAGAAGAGCGTATGGAAGGAGGGTGAGAGGCCTTCGAGAAAGCCTCCCCATTCCGAAATTGACTGACTTGGCAGTCCGATGGAATGAGGAACCGTAGGATTGAGCCCCTACGTTGGTCCGACCTTCTGGAAGTACGTAATTCACGGCATGTTGGAGTAGGGCGGACTACATACTGGAAGCCTTGCGGGTTACCCTGGACTGCAGCGTGGAAAGGGTGGTGGAACCGTGTCGGGGACGGCCCAGGCGGAATTCCAGTGGAAGAAACCAATTTAATTTGGGAGCTGAGCCGAACACCTGCTCAAACCTTTATTTCACTATGGATACACCTGATAAGAGCCCAGATAAATGCGCATATCATAAATCCAACATGAAATTAAGTGCCAAAAGCCCTTATAAAAAGGGCAAGAAAAAACGCACTTTTTAGTGCGAATTGTTGAAATTATGTGATCGTTTCAACATTAATGGCAGCGTGCTCGAAGCGCTGTTCGAGCACATAGGTGCAGCTGCCGGGATTTCCCCAAGCAAGCTTAAGGCTGCGCGGAATCCAGAAAAGGTAACTACAGGTTGCCAAACAGACGAGCTAGGTGGAGACTCCGAAGTAGCTCCTAAGGTGACGGTGCAGAATGCCAGTACTGCACCGGATGAACCATGGCAGAGAGTAGAAGGAAGAAAGCGAAAGAAGTCCGGGCGAGGTGGTGCGACGCCCGGAAAGAAAGCCAGTGAGGCTCCGACTCAAAGGCAACCCGTCCTCCAAAAAGGCAACCCAGGAAAGGGCCCAGTCAGGTCCTACGCTGAGGCGGCCAAGTCAAAGGGGAAAAAGAGAGTGCAGTCCAGCGCTCTCTTAGTGTATCCAAAGGAGGGTTGCAAAATGACGTCAAGGTGGAGTTGAAAAAAGCGATAGACCCGAGGAAACTCGGGGTATCGGTTCAGGGCCTGAAGAACCTGAACAACAATGGGGTTGTTATAGAACTCAAGGACGAGAAGGACTTGCGCACCATGCAAGAACAGGTGCAAAAAGTATTGAACGAAAAGGTTGAAGCAAGGGAGCCGACACGGCGGCTACCCAGAGTCCTTATCTATGACCTCCCGGGCACGGACGGAGAGGCTGAAGTCCTTGAGGGACTTAGAACTCAGAACGAGCTCCCGGAAGGCCACATGAAAGTGGTCTTTAAACTGACCGGGAAGGGCTCGGAGAAACACTGGGTGATTGAAACCGCACCAGTAGTTTTCAAGTCCCTTCTAAAGAAGGGCAAGGTCAGCTGCGGCTGGCAGAAGCATCGGGTAAAGGAATTCCTAGAACCCACAAGATGCTTCAAGTGGTGTCGTTTTGGACATCTGCAGTCCAAGTGCCCGGAAAAAGGGCAGACATGTACCGTTTGTAACGGGGCACACTCCTTCAAGGAGTGTGATAAAAAGGAAACCAAGTGTGCCAATTGTGTGAGGGCAAACGAGATGGTAATGACTAAGGTTTCCCCTGTTCTACACATACACTACAACACCCACAAACAACAAGGCTGACCTCACCTTACTGAGGATTACAAGGACTACACAAACACAAACAAACCAAAATGGCAGCCCTCACTATCTTGAGGATCAGGCATGCCTCACCTTCTGAGGAATCTCTCTACCATGCAGTAGAGCATTGGACCTTCTACCGATCATGACCAGGCAAAAAAGCCCAATCGACAGGAATTCATCAACGCCGTCAAAACAACAAATCAGATTGAGGACACTTGGCCACCAATTACTTCGGCAGATTACCCCGAAAGCCAAAATCATATGATGTACGGAGAATTCCATATCGCCATGTACGGTCGTATGTCCATTATGTTCCATGACTACTACTCCTGCACTTATAAGGCTGTATGACGCACGTTCATACAGCATTCCACCTTTTCTCAATCGGACAAAGTCCAACATATTATTTTCAGACCTATGTGATGTCTGTTTCGACAAAACGGACTTTCTTCTACATCCACTTGGTATGATCCACAGATTCAAATCATTAATGCTTTTGATTGTTATAGAAAATCAGACGCAATAGCTACGGTCTTCCAGCAGCTATATGCCTCACATCGCTGTCAGTATACCACGTATACACCGGTTTTCACCGATGGATCAAAATCTGCAGGACATGTTGGTTGTGCTGTAGTTATTGAGAATAAAACTCTAAGCTACAGCCTCCATCCATCCTGTTCAATCTTCTCTGCTGAAGCAATAGCCATTTATCAAGCTCTTCAGCAGATGAATACACGTGATAGTTCGAAATACTGTGTTTATACTGACAGTTTGAGTGTGTTGGAAGCTTTGCGGAACAGTAGCTTTGACTGCCATCCTGTTGTGTCTAGAATTTTCCGAGCATTAGATTCCGTTGCTGGCAAGGGATATGACATTATTTTCTGCTGGATCCCAAGTCACGTAGGTCTTGATGGCAATGAAAGGGCGGATGCAGCTGCTAAATCTGCATCCGGCCCATGTCTTCCATCAGTTCCTTTGTCTGACGTGAGAAGAAATGTTAAAAAACTAATCTATTGTCTGTGGCAGGAGTCATGAAACATGCAGGTCAACAATAAATTGCGTGCCATATTTCCATACATCACCTCATTAGCAGTTTTACCGATACGAAGTGCTGATGTAAGATTAACCCGCCTTCGTATCGGACACACACGTTTCACACATAGACATTTGTTTCTAAATGAATTAAATCCTTGGTGTGAAACGTGTGATGAACCATGCACTGTTTATCATATTTTAATTTCATGTTCATATTTTAACCAATATCGTTTACACTTTTTTAACTGTGATATTTTAACATTATATGATTTGCTTGAGGAATCACCCCATAGGAACCTATTTGCCTTTTTGAGGGCAATAGGTTTTTTACATAAAATTTAATTTATGTTTTCTAAATTTTAAAAGTATATATATTTTGATTTTCATTTTATACTTTATAATTGGATTTTAATGTAAAATATATACACTGATTTTTGTTTTTTAAAGTTTTAATGTTGCTTGGGTTTTTAAAAAATAATATAAATATAATAAAATAAAAATTTAATTAAATATATGCTTTAAAACTTTATTCTTGGCGCAGCATGTCCGTTTTTGGACCTTGCGCCATAAGACCCAACCAACCAACCCCCTCCTGAGTGAGACACAAGGCACTAGGGTCCTTCGGGGCCCTCTCTGGTAAGGTAAAATACCGGAGCAGTCCGGTAGAGCTGGATGAACCCCGGCTTAGTAGAAATACTGCCCTCGTGTCAGTCCTGAGCTTGCTCAGGACATAGGACCGGCACAGTCTATGCTACTGGGCCGGCATTCCCAGACTTTCTCGGCTGTGGGGCCACTCATCTCAAGGGTTGAGACCCAAGGATCCAGGGTCCTTGGGGGCCCTCATTGGTAAGGTAAGGTAATCGCCGGTTGCTTGGTTGGGTTTTATGGCGCAAGGTCCAAAGATGGACATGCTGCGCCAAGAATAAATTTTTCGGAGAATATATTTTATATTATTTACTTTTTTTATTTTATTTATAAATATGTATTTCTTTTGAAAACCCAATCAACATTAAAATTTTAAAAAACAAAAATTAATGTAGAAATTATTTTAAAATCCATATATAATAGAACATAAAATTAAATAAATCAAATATATATAAATTTTAAAATGTATCAATATAAATTTAGTAATTATATAAAATTTAAAAAACCTATTGCTCTTAAATAAGCAAATAGGTTTCTGTGGGGTGGTTCCCCCAGCAAATCAAACATAGTTAAAAGGTTTGTTTTAAAAAATTTAAAACGGTAGACGTTAAAAATGGAACATGATATTAAAATATGATAAATAGTAAATGGTTCATCACACGTTTCACACCATGGATTTACTTCATTTAAAAATAAATGTCTATGTGTGAAACGTGTGTGTCCGATACGAAGGCGAGTTAATCTAACATCAGCCCTTCGTAACGGTAAAACTGATAATGAGGTGAGGGATGGGAAAATGGTATGTAATTTGTTGACGACCTGCAAGTTCCATGATTCCTGCCAAAGACCATATATAAAACTTTTTATAATCTTTCTCACATCTGAGACAGGAACCGATGGTAAAATTGGATCTGACGCAGCCTTTGCAGCTGCATCTGCTCTCTCATTGCCTTCAAGACCCATGTGGCTTGGTATCCAACAAAATACAATTTTTTTCCCTTGCCAGCAAGGGAATCCAATGCTTTAAAAATTTTGGACACAACAGGATGACAGGTAACACTATTGTTTTTCAAGGCTTCAATAATACTCATGCTGTCAGTATAGATACAAAATTGATGATAGTCTTCTGTATTCACGTGCTGAAGCGCATAATAAATAGCTGTAGCTTCAGCAGTAAAGATGGAGCAGGACGAATGTAGGCTGTAACTAAAATCTGCATTATTGATAAAAACTCCACAGCCCACATGTATTGCGGTTTTAGATCCATCCGTGAATACAGGTTTGTATGATTGATTCTGACAGCGATGAGAATAGTATAGCTGCTGAAAAACAATAGGTGTTGTGTCCGACTTTTTAAACTGAGCAAAGGTATTTAAAAAGGTATTTGTTGGTTCATACCAAGGTGGATAGAGAAATTGATGAATTGACTCTATCCGAACATCACATAGGTCTGTGAGCCAAAGATGTGATTTGGCTCTTGTGAGAAAAGGTTGGATGCTCAATGGTCGAGCATCATAAAGTCTTTTCAAAGAGGCATTAGGAACCATAGAACGTAATGGATGATCAGGGGTCGACATGATCTTAGTATAATAATTGAGAGACTGCTGCATACGTCGCAGGTCTAAAGGCAAATGTTGGCATATTGCATAAAGACTCTGGACGGGTGATGTGCGGAATGCGCCTGAACATATTCTCAGAGCAGAATGATGGACAGTGTCCAGTCTGTGTAAAACAGAAGACCTAGCAGATCCGTAAACAACACAACCGTAGTCTATGCGAGATAAAATTAATGATTGGTAAACTCGGAGGAGTGACGTGCGATCAGCACCCCAAGATGTGTTTGAAAGCACCTTGAGGATATTAAGCGATCGCTCGCACTTCTTCCGCAGATATAATATATGCGGAAGAAAGGTTAATTTACGATCAAATATCACTCCGAGGAATTTTACCTCACTGACCACTGGTATAGGTGTGTTGTTTATATGAATAACGGGATCATTGTGGAGGCTAGTCTTCCTGCAGAAATGGACACAATTGCTCTTGCTAGGAGATAGTGTATGGCCATTCTCAGCACACCATGCAGCAATTTTATTTACAGATGTTTGTAATTGTCTCTCAATTAAATTCATGTTGGACCCTTCACAAGATATTTGCAGGTCATCAACATACAAAGTACCATGTACAGAAGGTGAAAGTTGATGAAGTATGGTACTGATATGAATATTAAAAAGTGTGACACTTAAAATACTTCCCTGAGGAACACCTTCAGGTTGGTTAAAAGTATTGGACAAAGACGTACCAATACGAACTTTAAAACCACGGGAGCTTAAAAAGTTTCGTATAAATATCGGCAAATTACCCCTAAAGCCAAAATCATACATCCTACGGAGAATTCCATAACGCCACGTACGGTCATATGCTTTCTCTATGTCAAAGAAAATGGAAACGAGATGATTCCTTCGCACAAATGTATTGCGAATCTGCGTTTCCAGGTATGTAATATTATCAAGAGTGGATCTTCCTTTACGGAAGCCACTCTGATTGATATGAATACATTTATTTGTTTCTAAGACATGTACGAGACGGGCGTTGACCATACGTTCGAGAGTCTTACATAAGCAACTCGTCAGAGCTATTGGTCGATAATTTGAAGGAACAGAAGGATCCTTACCAGCCTTAAGGATCGGAATCACTATTGCTTCGCTCCAAAGTGATGGAAATTTGTTTTCAGTCCAGATCCTATTGAACAATAACAACAAGTTCAACAGAGAATCTGGACTTAAATTACGAAGCATTTGATAGCTGATTCCATCAGGTCCTGGGCTAGTATCATTGGCCTGCTGTAAAGCTCTCTTCAATTCCAACATCCGAAATTCACAGTTGTAAGGCAAAGCTTGTCCATGGTTGAAACGAATTGGTGTTCGCTCAGCACGACTCTTTGTACTTAAGAACGAAGGACTAAAAGAGTCGTTGCTTGAGACGCTAGCAAAGGTTTCACCAAGGACATTAGCGATGTCCTTAGGAGAAGAGTGTACAGCAGCTCCGGATTTTAAAATAGGAATAGAGAATTCTCTATATATTCCATTGGCTGCTTTCACTCTTCTCCACAACTGTTTACTGGATGTGGAAGAAGTAATTGAGGATACATAGCGAGACCAGGATTCCTTCTGACTTCGACGACGAGCTCTGCGAGCTAATGCTTTTGCTCTCTTAAAGGCGATAAGATTCTCCGTTATGGGGTATCTTCTGAAAAGCCCCCATAACTTCCTCTGTTTCTTATAGGTTTTTTGACATTCATCATTCCACCAAGGTTTGCAGCGCCTATGTGGTATAGGGGAACTCTTTGGTATTGATGCATCAGCTGCATTCTTAATTGTTTGTGTGACTTCAAAAACGGCAATATCAATGTCTTCGATCGAAACCATTGCATCATCAATAACTGCCAATTGTGTAAATAACGTCCAATCTGCCCGACTGTACACGTAAGTAGGTAGGCGTTGTCCTACACTACTACCTCCAGTCTGGGAGATGACGAGAGGAAAATGATCGCTGTTGTGCAGATCATTTCCTACAATTAAATTTAACAATGGCAGAAGAGATGGAGAACAAATGGCCAGATCGAGAGAATGAAATGTTCTTGTGGGTACATGGAAATAAGTCTTCTCGTCGGTATTAAGCAGACAGAGACTGTTGTCTGAAATAAACCGCTCTATCTGCCGACCGCGAGAATTAGTATCATCATTTCCCCACAAAGAACTATGGCCGTTAAAGTCACCTAACAACAGAAATGGTGTTGGCAGCTGATCTACTAATGCATCGAGTTCCTCTTGGCGGATGACATCGTGTGGTGGCAAATACAAACTACAGACTGTCAACAAGCATGAAATATGAATTCTTATAGCAACAGCCTGTAGAGTAGTATTCAATGGATGGGCAGTGCTGGGAAAAGTATTAGATGTTAATATACAAACACCTCCAGACACTGCACCATCGTCACCACAGTCTTTTCTAAAGCTTTTAAACCCACGCATGGAAAAGTTATTGCTAGACTTCAGGAATGTTTCCTGAAGTGCAACACATGCGGGGTTGTAGGCTGAAATTATAGACTTGATGTCATCATGATGTGAACGCAAACCATGGCAGTTCCAAGAAACAAAGGAAGTTATTGTTTAATTTGAAAAGCTCCTTTCCCGGAGCTGGAAGGCATGTCATCTGACATCTCCTCGAGTGACAGATCTTCGTCAGAGGGATGTAGAGACACAGCGTCAGCTTCAAGGGATAAGGCTTTACGGGTGGATATGGAGGGTCTAAAATTGCCCTCCTTTGCAGATTTAAGTTTTAAAGCCTTTAGGGCTTTAGATTTAGCCATCGGAGCTTTTCTTCTGAGAGTATTTGCGGATGTTGTTTTTGACTTTTTCTCAGATGTATGGGGTAATTTGACTATTGGAAGTGAAAGAGCATCCGTTTGGGTACTAGCCGTTCTGGTGACCTTGGCGGCGACAGATGCATAGCTAACTCCTGCTTGAGGTGTTCGTGCTGTAACAGCACGTCTCGCCTCAGGATATGAACAATTGTTCTTAACTTTAGTGGTTGTGATCTCCTTTTCCAGTATCCAGATAGGACAACTCCTAGCGTAGGAGGGGTGGTCACCCTTACAGTTGACACACCTCTCCTTTGCAGTACAAGACGAGCTGTCATGGCCAACTGCTGCGCAGCGAGCGCAAGTCAGTTTTCCTCTGCAAGTCGCTTTGGAGTGACCAAATCTCTGGCACTGGAAACAACGCAAAGGATTTGGAATAAACGGCCTAACGGGTAGATGCAAATACGCAGCATTAATATGCTGCGGTAGGTCTGGCGTCGCAAAAGTCAGTACGAGATGTTTAGTATTAATAATCTGCCCATCTCGTCTGATAGTGATGCGTCTTACAGCACAGACCTTTTGATCTTTGAGATTTTCTAAGATCTCATCCGTAGGCGTGTTAAGTAAATCCCTTGCGGATACCACACCACGAGAAAAGTTAAGGTTCATATGAGGAGAGACAGACACCTCAATGTTAGCAAGCGTATTTAGATTACTTATGACGTTAGCTTGTGCTTCTGAAGCGACTTCCACCATCAAGTCACCAGAACGCATTTTCCGAATGCTTTTCACTTCCCCGATATTTCCACTGATAGCTTTGTGGATTAGGAAAGGGGATACATTATCGAAGGTACCCTCTTTCCGTTTTAAAACATAAAATTTTGCTTGTAGTATTGACAAGGAATGCTCCCGTGGGAGAGAAGAAATAGCAAATGTTTCCATATTAGAAATGGAAAATTCGGGACCTGACGGCACCACCCACCACCGAGTCCAACAAGGGGATGCAGACCAGCTGCACCAGTGCTAGCCAGGTCCTATACGCTCACAGTACATCCCTGAAGTGGCCTCCACCCTTAACGAGTCACCCAGTAGATGTACCGATCGCTTGATCCATAAAGCCGATTGATGTGCTGAGGACCACAACACACCTCCCGTTTACCTGAAGCAGAGGCCAAAGCAATGTATTGGTCTCTGGGGGCCTCAATTACCAGGACCCTCCTTTCCAGGGACACGGGTCTCCACGCACGGCAAACACGTGGGTGATTTAGTCCCCAAGAGTAGCTAATAGCAACAGAGTGGCGAAAGCTACTCAAGGGGAGCCCTCAACCTCTTACGAGGCAACCACACTGAGGGAGAAGAGGAAGAAAAAGCAGAAGAGTAGAGGAGAGAAGAAAAGAAAGAAGAGGACAGATCACTAGGGTACCTCGGGATTGTGACACCCGTGTTTACCTAAAGAAGGTAAACCCCCTGAGGGGAAGGTAATCGCCGGAGCAGTCCGGCAGAGTTGGATGAGCCCCAACTTAGTAAAAATACTGCCCTAGCGGCGGTCCTCGAGCTTGACTCAGGACATAAGACCAGTTTGGTTCCCTGGAACTAAGCTGGCAAGAAATCCCCTACGAAAGCGTGGGGGTCCCATGAGTGGGCATGGGTTGACGGTGCCGATGGCCTGAGTACAAAGTCCTGAACGCCTACGCATCCGTGCGGGATCAGGCATTTCGAACGCGTAAGCCAGTGTCCAGCATGGAAACATGCAATTGGCATCTCATGGATACCTGTATGCTCAACCACTGGCAACTGACTGAATCTCTAAGGGACCAAGCAAAAGACAGGATCCAGGCACGAGATAAGAGTATATCAAAATCTCTTTATATAACATCTCTTACTCTGTATATATACATGTTTTATTATTGAGGGTTCCATGTATGTTGATAACGCTATAGACCAATGTCTAAAGTACTCTTTTATGTTACAGACGAGTGAGTACAACAACATGATGATGGAAAATACAGAGTTCACGGACCAAGAGATGATTGTAGAGGATAGAGTTATGTGTGTGGAAGTGCCTAGTTCGGAAGGGTTAAAATTTGAACCCTGCAGGGAGAGTTTTCTCAATTTCGAGAAACTCGCTGAGCACAATAGTGATACATGCGAGCGACACGCATGCCAAGTGCTCTCTCTGCGGGCGTTCCGGACCTAATTATAGGTCAATAACCATCCACGCAGGGAAATGTAATCACCAAATGGCAGCGACATCAGGCGCGTTCCCATTTCCCTGCAATGAATGCGCACTCTCGTTTGTATCAAAACGAGGGCTCACGCAGCACAAGAGGCACAGACATATCCTCACACGTAATGCAGAACGCCTGGCAACCATCAGAGGTCCCCCTCAAGCAAGCTATGGACAGTTAGTGAATCTCAACGGATGCTGTGCTTAGAGCAGAGATATCATCTCAACCCGTTGATGCTAAAGATCATGCTTGGGAAGGAATTCCCACACAGGACGGAAGAGCAGATCAAAAATAAGCTGAAGGCCATGCGTAAGGCAAGTAAAATGAGAGCCGCGGCTCTTATTCAAAACCGAGCAAATCAGTGACCTGAATTGGATGGAGTGAACCCGATCAGTCCCGTGACGGAATCCCCTAGGGAGACCGAACATGGCCAAACGCTCAGTATGGAGGTAGACATGTCTACTCCCTCTACTGCGGGGATATCGGGTGCCTCTGCTCTGAAGCAGTGCGAGCATGAAAGGCCGGACTTGGTCGGCAAACAATGTTGGGACTGGGTCCTCAAGAACACGAAGGCCCTGATTAGACGTCAAAGTGGAAGCCTCCCGCCTAAGGCACCACCTCGTAAGAGGAGATGCAAGAAAGGCAACAGGAACACAGAAAACCGTAGTGCCCGGATACGCGACATGTACCGGGTCTGGCAAAATCTATGGACTGTTGCACCTGAGAGGGCCGCTAGGATTGCTCTAGATGGGGATACCGGGGAACTGACCACCCCCGATCTCACAGCTGCTTTTACTCACTTTAAAAGCACCTTCGAGTCTGAGAACGTGTCCTGCGGACAACTTGAATCGCTGCCGGTCCATTCATGCTCGAGGATTAGACCCATCACTGCGAAAGAGGTGCGAAACATCCTAAAAAGATGTAAATCCAAAAGCGCCGCAGGTCCTGATGGCCTTAGCCCCTTAGCCCTCAAACGAGGAATAAAAATGGGCATAGAGCACGACATGACCTTCCTTTTCACGCAATGGATCAAACACCGAAAGGTGCCGGCCAGCCAATGTGCCAGTCGGACGATCCAGTTGCCAAAATCGGGAGCCACGTCAACAGACATGACGAAATGGAGACCCATTTCAATCGAAAATGTGCTGGGTAGGGTCTTCACTAATGTCTTAGGCAAGCGGATTGAGAGCCAAATAAGCCTCCACGAAGCCCAGCGTGGTTTCCGGAAATGCCCAGGCATCACGGGAAACCTGGCACTCATCACGAGTGTGCTTCGGAAAGGCAATGCGGACACATCGCACAGTGGTGTTGTCTTGCTAGACTTCGCTAAAGCCTTTGACACGGTAAGCCACCATCATATATTCCACACTCTAGAAAAGCTTAACGTCTGCCGAGGCTATATAGAAGTCATTAAAGACATCTATAAGAAGTCCATCACACGGATTTCAATCGAAGGCTCAATGTCTGACGAGACAAGATTCCGCCGTGGTGTCAAGCAAGGTGACTGCATGTCGCCTTTGGTCTTCAACTGTGCGATCGACATACTCATCCGGCGTCTAGTGGATACAGGACTGGGAGCCAGGATCTCATTCGGAGACAGCACCAAAACACCGGTTCTGGCCTACGCGGATGACCTAGTCATCCTCGGGGACAGCGTCGAAGCAGTTCAGACACTGCTAGACGTGGTCACATCATTCTGTGACCAATTCGGTATGCGGCTGAACACACAAAAATGTGTCGTTGTCTTCCTCCATAAGACCCGGAGTCATGTCCTCGTCGACACCGAAGTGGAATTCAAAATCAAAGACGAGCCAGTGCCTCAACTTCCACCTGACGGATCTTTTTTGGCTACCCTCAGCAAATGGATCAAGGCTATTGGAAGTGCCAACAGAGGCTTACTCTATTCAGCCAGAAAGGATGGCGGACTAGCTATCCCCTGTCTTAGTGTGGTCGTGAAGAAAAGACTTAAGGAGGAGGTGTGGGGGCTGGCTACCCTCTCACACTCAGACCATGGTCGAGATGACATTACACCGATTTAATCGGTTTTTGGCTTGTAATTTATTACAAATTGGACTTTGCTGGAATTTTCATCATCTTCCGATCGTAAACCATATATGCTTGAAATTGACTATTTCCGGCTATGCCGCAAAATGGCAAAGATTTATAGTATATTTATATATATATTTATATAAAACGGAGAGGGACACGGACCTCTACGGCTGGTTTTGAGAGATAGTCTTGGGAGGCTTTTTGAGCGTATTGGGATGGGGAAAGGAACTGTCCTACGACAGGGATCGGTAGTTCTTCTACCTTTTCCGGCCTGTAATTTCGTGTAATGCAGGTTTTGGTGGCCAAAATGGACTGTGGCAATGAGTGAAGTTTTCACTAAATGTATGTATGTGGCAACAAATGTGTAGTTCCTATTTATCTCTTATTCCTATCAATATTAAAGTTAAGCGTTGATTGTAGGTTCTAATGCGGAAGTCCCCCGCGTTAGAAATAGTATGTGTGTGCTCTTTAGTTACTGTATATATATATATCTTGAACGAGTGAATGGTGCGTATTGTGTAATGTGGCATGGGCCAAATACACCGCACGAAAACGAGCAAATAAAAGATTGAGGGAGGCGTCGAGCTGTCAATGCGAAAGTGGATGTTGAGCGTGTGGTCTTGCTTGAATGCTAAGGTGGTGGGCATGTACCAATCTTGGGATCACAGGGTTAGTGCCCTGCCCTTGGTCAGTGGAAACCTCGCCGACCGCCGCAATACGGAAACGAGTAGTTGCGTGGCGAAGACGTAACTGTTTCTGGTCGTGCTTGCGAGAAACGACCCCGCTATGTCGAGCGGTCAGAAGAGCGTATGGAAGGAGGGTGAGAGGCCTTCGAGAAAGCCTCCCCATTCCGAAATTGACTGACTTGGCAGTCCGATGGAATGAGGAACCGTAGGATTGAGCCCCTACGTTGGTCCGACCTTCTGGAAGTACGTAATTCACGGCATGTTGGAGTAGGGCGGACTACATACTGGAAGCCTTGCGGGTTACCCTGGACTGCAGCGTGGAAAGGGTGGTGGAACCGTGTCGGGGACGGCCCAGGCGGAATTCCAGTGGAAGAAACCAATTTAATTTGGGAGCTGAGCCGAACACCTGCTCAAACCTTTATTTCACTATGGATACACCTGATAAGAGCCCAGATAAATGCGCATATCATAAATCCAACATGAAATTAAGTGCCAAAAGCCCTTATAAAAAGGGCAAGAAAAAACGCACTTTTTAGTGCGAATTGTTGAAATTATGTGATCGTTTCAACATTAATGGCAGCGTGCTCGAAGCGCTGTTCGAGCACATAGGTGCAGCTGCCGGGATTTCCCCAAGCAAGCTTAAGGCTGCGCGGAATCCAGAAAAGGTAACTACAGGTTGCCAAACAGACGAGCTAGGTGGAGACTCCGAAGTAGCTCCTAAGGTGACGGTGCAGAATGCCAGTACTGCACCGGATGAACCATGGCAGAGAGTAGAAGGAAGAAAGCGAAAGAAGTCCGGGCGAGGTGGTGCGACGCCCGGAAAGAAAGCCAGTGAGGCTCCGACTCAAAGGCAACCCGTCCTCCAAAAAGGCAACCCAGGAAAGGGCCCAGTCAGGTCCTACGCTGAGGCGGCCAAGTCAAAGGGGAAAAAGAGAGTGCAGTCCAGCGCTCTCTTAGTGTATCCAAAGGAGGGTTGCAAAATGACGTCAAGGTGGAGTTGAAAAAAGCGATAGACCCGAGGAAACTCGGGGTATCGGTTCAGGGCCTGAAGAACCTGAACAACAATGGGGTTGTTATAGAACTCAAGGACGAGAAGGACTTGCGCACCATGCAAGAACAGGTGCAAAAAGTATTGAACGAAAAGGTTGAAGCAAGGGAGCCGACACGGCGGCTACCCAGAGTCCTTATCTATGACCTCCCGGGCACGGACGGAGAGGCTGAAGTCCTTGAGGGACTTAGAACTCAGAACGAGCTCCCGGAAGGCCACATGAAAGTGGTCTTTAAACTGACCGGGAAGGGCTCGGAGAAACACTGGGTGATTGAAACCGCACCAGTAGTTTTCAAGTCCCTTCTAAAGAAGGGCAAGGTCAGCTGCGGCTGGCAGAAGCATCGGGTAAAGGAATTCCTAGAACCCACAAGATGCTTCAAGTGGTGTCGTTTTGGACATCTGCAGTCCAAGTGCCCGGAAAAAGGGCAGACATGTACCGTTTGTAACGGGGCACACTCCTTCAAGGAGTGTGATAAAAAGGAAACCAAGTGTGCCAATTGTGTGAGGGCAAACGAGATGGTAATGACTAAGGTTTCCCCTGTTCTACACATACACTACAACACCCACAAACAACAAGGCTGACCTCACCTTACTGAGGATTACAAGGACTACACAAACACAAACAAACCAAAATGGCAGCCCTCACTATCTTGAGGATCAGGCATGCCTCACCTTCTGAGGAATCTCTCTACCATGCAGTAGAGCATTGGACCTTCTACCGATCATGACCAGGCAAAAAAGCCCAATCGACAGGAATTCATCAACGCCGTCAAAACAACAAATCAGATTGAGGACACTTGGCCACCAATTACTTCGGCAGATTACCCCGAAAGCCAAAATCATATGATGTACGGAGAATTCCATATCGCCATGTACGGTCGTATGTCCATTATGTTCCATGACTACTACTCCTGCACTTATAAGGCTGTATGACGCACGTTCATACAGCATTCCACCTTTTCTCAATCGGACAAAGTCCAACATATTATTTTCAGACCTATGTGATGTCTGTTTCGACAAAACGGACTTTCTTCTACATCCACTTGGTATGATCCACAGATTCAAATCATTAATGCTTTTGATTGTTATAGAAAATCAGACGCAATAGCTACGGTCTTCCAGCAGCTATATGCCTCACATCGCTGTCAGTATACCACGTATACACCGGTTTTCACCGATGGATCAAAATCTGCAGGACATGTTGGTTGTGCTGTAGTTATTGAGAATAAAACTCTAAGCTACAGCCTCCATCCATCCTGTTCAATCTTCTCTGCTGAAGCAATAGCCATTTATCAAGCTCTTCAGCAGATGAATACACGTGATAGTTCGAAATACTGTGTTTATACTGACAGTTTGAGTGTGTTGGAAGCTTTGCGGAACAGTAGCTTTGACTGCCATCCTGTTGTGTCTAGAATTTTCCGAGCATTAGATTCCGTTGCTGGCAAGGGATATGACATTATTTTCTGCTGGATCCCAAGTCACGTAGGTCTTGATGGCAATGAAAGGGCGGATGCAGCTGCTAAATCTGCATCCGGCCCATGTCTTCCATCAGTTCCTTTGTCTGACGTGAGAAGAAATGTTAAAAAACTAATCTATTGTCTGTGGCAGGAGTCATGAAACATGCAGGTCAACAATAAATTGCGTGCCATATTTCCATACATCACCTCATTAGCAGTTTTACCGATACGAAGTGCTGATGTAAGATTAACCCGCCTTCGTATCGGACACACACGTTTCACACATAGACATTTGTTTCTAAATGAATTAAATCCTTGGTGTGAAACGTGTGATGAACCATGCACTGTTTATCATATTTTAATTTCATGTTCATATTTTAACCAATATCGTTTACACTTTTTTAACTGTGATATTTTAACATTATATGATTTGCTTGAGGAATCACCCCATAGGAACCTATTTGCCTTTTTGAGGGCAATAGGTTTTTTACATAAAATTTAATTTATGTTTTCTAAATTTTAAAAGTATATATATTTTGATTTTCATTTTATACTTTATAATTGGATTTTAATGTAAAATATATACACTGATTTTTGTTTTTTAAAGTTTTAATGTTGCTTGGGTTTTTAAAAAATAATATAAATATAATAAAATAAAAATTTAATTAAATATATGCTTTAAAACTTTATTCTTGGCGCAGCATGTCCGTTTTTGGACCTTGCGCCATAAGACCCAACCAACCAACCCCCTCCTGAGTGAGACACAAGGCACTAGGGTCCTTCGGGGCCCTCTCTGGTAAGGTAAAATACCGGAGCAGTCCGGTAGAGCTGGATGAACCCCGGCTTAGTAGAAATACTGCCCTCGTGTCAGTCCTGAGCTTGCTCAGGACATAGGACCGGCACAGTCTATGCTACTGGGCCGGCATTCCCAGACTTTCTCGGCTGTGGGGCCACTCATCTCAAGGGTTGAGACCCAAGGATCCAGGGTCCTTGGGGGCCCTCATTGGTAAGGTAAGGTAATCGCCGGTTGCTTGGTTGGGTTTTATGGCGCAAGGTCCAAAGATGGACATGCTGCGCCAAGAATAAATTTTTCGGAGAATATATTTTATATTATTTACTTTTTTTATTTTATTTATAAATATGTATTTCTTTTGAAAACCCAATCAACATTAAAATTTTAAAAAACAAAAATTAATGTAGAAATTATTTTAAAATCCATATATAATAGAACATAAAATTAAATAAATCAAATATATATAAATTTTAAAATGTATCAATATAAATTTAGTAATTATATAAAATTTAAAAAACCTATTGCTCTTAAATAAGCAAATAGGTTTCTGTGGGGTGGTTCCCCCAGCAAATCAAACATAGTTAAAAGGTTTGTTTTAAAAAATTTAAAACGGTAGACGTTAAAAATGGAACATGATATTAAAATATGATAAATAGTAAATGGTTCATCACACGTTTCACACCATGGATTTACTTCATTTAAAAATAAATGTCTATGTGTGAAACGTGTGTGTCCGATACGAAGGCGAGTTAATCTAACATCAGCCCTTCGTAACGGTAAAACTGATAATGAGGTGAGGGATGGGAAAATGGTATGTAATTTGTTGACGACCTGCAAGTTCCATGATTCCTGCCAAAGACCATATATAAAACTTTTTATAATCTTTCTCACATCTGAGACAGGAACCGATGGTAAAATTGGATCTGACGCAGCCTTTGCAGCTGCATCTGCTCTCTCATTGCCTTCAAGACCCATGTGGCTTGGTATCCAACAAAATACAATTTTTTTCCCTTGCCAGCAAGGGAATCCAATGCTTTAAAAATTTTGGACACAACAGGATGACAGGTAACACTATTGTTTTTCAAGGCTTCAATAATACTCATGCTGTCAGTATAGATACAAAATTGATGATAGTCTTCTGTATTCACGTGCTGAAGCGCATAATAAATAGCTGTAGCTTCAGCAGTAAAGATGGAGCAGGACGAATGTAGGCTGTAACTAAAATCTGCATTATTGATAAAAACTCCACAGCCCACATGTATTGCGGTTTTAGATCCATCCGTGAATACAGGTTTGTATGATTGATTCTGACAGCGATGAGAATAGTATAGCTGCTGAAAAACAATAGGTGTTGTGTCCGACTTTTTAAACTGAGCAAAGGTATTTAAAAAGGTATTTGTTGGTTCATACCAAGGTGGATAGAGAAATTGATGAATTGACTCTATCCGAACATCACATAGGTCTGTGAGCCAAAGATGTGATTTGGCTCTTGTGAGAAAAGGTTGGATGCTCAATGGTCGAGCATCATAAAGTCTTTTCAAAGAGGCATTAGGAACCATAGAACGTAATGGATGATCAGGGGTCGACATGATCTTAGTATAATAATTGAGAGACTGCTGCATACGTCGCAGGTCTAAAGGCAAATGTTGGCATATTGCATAAAGACTCTGGACGGGTGATGTGCGGAATGCGCCTGAACATATTCTCAGAGCAGAATGATGGACAGTGTCCAGTCTGTGTAAAACAGAAGACCTAGCAGATCCGTAAACAACACAACCGTAGTCTATGCGAGATAAAATTAATGATTGGTAAACTCGGAGGAGTGACGTGCGATCAGCACCCCAAGATGTGTTTGAAAGCACCTTGAGGATATTAAGCGATCGCTCGCACTTCTTCCGCAGATATAATATATGCGGAAGAAAGGTTAATTTACGATCAAATATCACTCCGAGGAATTTTACCTCACTGACCACTGGTATAGGTGTGTTGTTTATATGAATAACGGGATCATTGTGGAGGCTAGTCTTCCTGCAGAAATGGACACAATTGCTCTTGCTAGGAGATAGTGTATGGCCATTCTCAGCACACCATGCAGCAATTTTATTTACAGATGTTTGTAATTGTCTCTCAATTAAATTCATGTTGGACCCTTCACAAGATATTTGCAGGTCATCAACATACAAAGTACCATGTACAGAAGGTGAAAGTTGATGAAGTATGGTACTGATATGAATATTAAAAAGTGTGACACTTAAAATACTTCCCTGAGGAACACCTTCAGGTTGGTTAAAAGTATTGGACAAAGACGTACCAATACGAACTTTAAAACCACGGGAGCTTAAAAAGTTTCGTATAAATATCGGCAAATTACCCCTAAAGCCAAAATCATACATCCTACGGAGAATTCCATAACGCCACGTACGGTCATATGCTTTCTCTATGTCAAAGAAAATGGAAACGAGATGATTCCTTCGCACAAATGTATTGCGAATCTGCGTTTCCAGGTATGTAATATTATCAAGAGTGGATCTTCCTTTACGGAAGCCACTCTGATTGATATGAATACATTTATTTGTTTCTAAGACATGTACGAGACGGGCGTTGACCATACGTTCGAGAGTCTTACATAAGCAACTCGTCAGAGCTATTGGTCGATAATTTGAAGGAACAGAAGGATCCTTACCAGCCTTAAGGATCGGAATCACTATTGCTTCGCTCCAAAGTGATGGAAATTTGTTTTCAGTCCAGATCCTATTGAACAATAACAACAAGTTCAACAGAGAATCTGGACTTAAATTACGAAGCATTTGATAGCTGATTCCATCAGGTCCTGGGCTAGTATCATTGGCCTGCTGTAAAGCTCTCTTCAATTCCAACATCCGAAATTCACAGTTGTAAGGCAAAGCTTGTCCATGGTTGAAACGAATTGGTGTTCGCTCAGCACGACTCTTTGTACTTAAGAACGAAGGACTAAAAGAGTCGTTGCTTGAGACGCTAGCAAAGGTTTCACCAAGGACATTAGCGATGTCCTTAGGAGAAGAGTGTACAGCAGCTCCGGATTTTAAAATAGGAATAGAGAATTCTCTATATATTCCATTGGCTGCTTTCACTCTTCTCCACAACTGTTTACTGGATGTGGAAGAAGTAATTGAGGATACATAGCGAGACCAGGATTCCTTCTGACTTCGACGACGAGCTCTGCGAGCTAATGCTTTTGCTCTCTTAAAGGCGATAAGATTCTCCGTTATGGGGTATCTTCTGAAAAGCCCCCATAACTTCCTCTGTTTCTTATAGGTTTTTTGACATTCATCATTCCACCAAGGTTTGCAGCGCCTATGTGGTATAGGGGAACTCTTTGGTATTGATGCATCAGCTGCATTCTTAATTGTTTGTGTGACTTCAAAAACGGCAATATCAATGTCTTCGATCGAAACCATTGCATCATCAATAACTGCCAATTGTGTAAATAACGTCCAATCTGCCCGACTGTACACGTAAGTAGGTAGGCGTTGTCCTACACTACTACCTCCAGTCTGGGAGATGACGAGAGGAAAATGATCGCTGTTGTGCAGATCATTTCCTACAATTAAATTTAACAATGGCAGAAGAGATGGAGAACAAATGGCCAGATCGAGAGAATGAAATGTTCTTGTGGGTACATGGAAATAAGTCTTCTCGTCGGTATTAAGCAGACAGAGACTGTTGTCTGAAATAAACCGCTCTATCTGCCGACCGCGAGAATTAGTATCATCATTTCCCCACAAAGAACTATGGCCGTTAAAGTCACCTAACAACAGAAATGGTGTTGGCAGCTGATCTACTAATGCATCGAGTTCCTCTTGGCGGATGACATCGTGTGGTGGCAAATACAAACTACAGACTGTCAACAAGCATGAAATATGAATTCTTATAGCAACAGCCTGTAGAGTAGTATTCAATGGATGGGCAGTGCTGGGAAAAGTATTAGATGTTAATATACAAACACCTCCAGACACTGCACCATCGTCACCACAGTCTTTTCTAAAGCTTTTAAACCCACGCATGGAAAAGTTATTGCTAGACTTCAGGAATGTTTCCTGAAGTGCAACACATGCGGGGTTGTAGGCTGAAATTATAGACTTGATGTCATCATGATGTGAACGCAAACCATGGCAGTTCCAAGAAACAAAGGAAGTTATTGTTTAATTTGAAAAGCTCCTTTCCCGGAGCTGGAAGGCATGTCATCTGACATCTCCTCGAGTGACAGATCTTCGTCAGAGGGATGTAGAGACACAGCGTCAGCTTCAAGGGATAAGGCTTTACGGGTGGATATGGAGGGTCTAAAATTGCCCTCCTTTGCAGATTTAAGTTTTAAAGCCTTTAGGGCTTTAGATTTAGCCATCGGAGCTTTTCTTCTGAGAGTATTTGCGGATGTTGTTTTTGACTTTTTCTCAGATGTATGGGGTAATTTGACTATTGGAAGTGAAAGAGCATCCGTTTGGGTACTAGCCGTTCTGGTGACCTTGGCGGCGACAGATGCATAGCTAACTCCTGCTTGAGGTGTTCGTGCTGTAACAGCACGTCTCGCCTCAGGATATGAACAATTGTTCTTAACTTTAGTGGTTGTGATCTCCTTTTCCAGTATCCAGATAGGACAACTCCTAGCGTAGGAGGGGTGGTCACCCTTACAGTTGACACACCTCTCCTTTGCAGTACAAGACGAGCTGTCATGGCCAACTGCTGCGCAGCGAGCGCAAGTCAGTTTTCCTCTGCAAGTCGCTTTGGAGTGACCAAATCTCTGGCACTGGAAACAACGCAAAGGATTTGGAATAAACGGCCTAACGGGTAGATGCAAATACGCAGCATTAATATGCTGCGGTAGGTCTGGCGTCGCAAAAGTCAGTACGAGATGTTTAGTATTAATAATCTGCCCATCTCGTCTGATAGTGATGCGTCTTACAGCACAGACCTTTTGATCTTTGAGATTTTCTAAGATCTCATCCGTAGGCGTGTTAAGCAAATCCCTTGCGGATACCACACCACGAGAAAAGTTAAGGTTCATATGAGGAGAGACAGACACCTCAATGTTAGCAAGCGTATTTAGATTACTTATGACGTTAGCTTGTGCTTCTGAAGCGACTTCCACCATCAAGTCACCAGAACGCATTTTCCGAATGCTTTTCACTTCCCCGATATTTCCACTGATAGCTTTGTGGATTAGGAAAGGGGATACATTATCGAAGGTACCCTCTTTCCGTTTTAAAACATAAAATTTTGCTTGTAGTATTGACAAGGAATGCTCCCGTGGGAGAGAAGAAATAGCAAATGTTTCCATATTAGAAATGGAAAATTCGGGACCTGACGGCACCACCCACCACCGAGTCCAACAAGGGGATGCAGACCAGCTGCACCAGTGCTAGCCAGGTCCTATACGCTCACAGTACATCCCTGAAGTGGCCTCCACCCTTAACGAGTCACCCAGTAGATGTACCGATCGCTTGATCCATAAAGCCGATTGATGTGCTGAGGACCACAACACACCTCCCGTTTACCTGAAGCAGAGGCCAAAGCAATGTATTGGTCTCTGGGGGCCTCAATTACCAGGACCCTCCTTTCCAGGGACACGGGTCTCCACGCACGGCAAACACGTGGGTGATTTAGTCCCCAAGAGTAGCTAATAGCAACAGAGTGGCGAAAGCTACTCAAGGGGAGCCCTCAACCTCTTACGAGGCAACCACACTGAGGGAGAAGAGGAAGAAAAAGCAGAAGAGTAGAGGAGAGAAGAAAAGAAAGAAGAGGACAGATCACTAGGGTACCTCGGGATTGTGACACCCGTGTTTACCTAAAGAAGGTAAACCCCCTGAGGGGAAGGTAATCGCCGGAGCAGTCCGGCAGAGTTGGATGAGCCCCAACTTAGTAAAAATACTGCCCTAGCGGCGGTCCTCGAGCTTGACTCAGGACATAAGACCAGTTTGGTTCCCTGGAACTAAGCTGGCAAGAAATCCCCTACGAAAGCGTGGGGGTCCCATGAGTGGGCATGGGTTGACGGTGCCGATGGCCTGAGTACAAAGTCCTGAACGCCTACGCATCCGTGCGGGATCAGGCATTTCGAACGCGTAAGCCAGTGTCCAGCATGGAAACATGCAATTGGCATCTCATGGATACCTGTATGCTCAACCACTGGCAACTGACTGAATCTCTAAGGGACCAAGCAAAAGACAGGATCCAGGCACGAGATAAGAGTATATCAAAATCTCTTTATATAACATCTCTTACTCTGTATATATACATGTTTTATTATTGAGGGTTCCATGTATGTTGATAACGCTATAGACCAATGTCTAAAGTACTCTTTTATGTTACAGACGAGTGAGTACAACAACATGATGATGGAAAATACAGAGTTCACGGACCAAGAGATGATTGTAGAGGATAGAGTTATGTGTGTGGAAGTGCCTAGTTCGGAAGGGTTAAAATTTGAACCCTGCAGGGAGAGTTTTCTCAATTTCGAGAAACTCGCTGAGCACAATAGTGATACATGCGAGCGACACGCATGCCAAGTGCTCTCTCTGCGGGCGTTCCGGACCTAATTATAGGTCAATAACCATCCACGCAGGGAAATGTAATCACCAAATGGCAGCGACATCAGGCGCGTTCCCATTTCCCTGCAATGAATGCGCACTCTCGTTTGTATCAAAACGAGGGCTCACGCAGCACAAGAGGCACAGACATATCCTCACACGTAATGCAGAACGCCTGGCAACCATCAGAGGTCCCCCTCAAGCAAGCTATGGACAGTTAGTGAATCTCAACGGATGCTGTGCTTAGAGCAGAGATATCATCTCAACCCGTTGATGCTAAAGATCATGCTTGGGAAGGAATTCCCACACAGGACGGAAGAGCAGATCAAAAATAAGCTGAAGGCCATGCGTAAGGCAAGTAAAATGAGAGCCGCGGCTCTTATTCAAAACCGAGCAAATCAGTGACCTGAATTGGATGGAGTGAACCCGATCAGTCCCGTGACGGAATCCCCTAGGGAGACCGAACATGGCCAAACGCTCAGTATGGAGGTAGACATGTCTACTCCCTCTACTGCGGGGATATCGGGTGCCTCTGCTCTGAAGCAGTGCGAGCATGAAAGGCCGGACTTGGTCGGCAAACAATGTTGGGACTGGGTCCTCAAGAACACGAAGGCCCTGATTAGACGTCAAAGTGGAAGCCTCCCGCCTAAGGCACCACCTCGTAAGAGGAGATGCAAGAAAGGCAACAGGAACACAGAAAACCGTAGTGCCCGGATACGCGACATGTACCGGGTCTGGCAAAATCTATGGACTGTTGCACCTGAGAGGGCCGCTAGGATTGCTCTAGATGGGGATACCGGGGAACTGACCACCCCCGATCTCACAGCTGCTTTTACTCACTTTAAAAGCACCTTCGAGTCTGAGAACGTGTCCTGCGGACAACTTGAATCGCTGCCGGTCCATTCATGCTCGAGGATTAGACCCATCACTGCGAAAGAGGTGCGAAACATCCTAAAAAGATGTAAATCCAAAAGCGCCGCAGGTCCTGATGGCCTTAGCCCCTTAGCCCTCAAACGAGGAATAAAAATGGGCATAGAGCACGACATGACCTTCCTTTTCACGCAATGGATCAAACACCGAAAGGTGCCGGCCAGCCAATGTGCCAGTCGGACGATCCAGTTGCCAAAATCGGGAGCCACGTCAACAGACATGACGAAATGGAGACCCATTTCAATCGAAAATGTGCTGGGTAGGGTCTTCACTAATGTCTTAGGCAAGCGGATTGAGAGCCAAATAAGCCTCCACGAAGCCCAGCGTGGTTTCCGGAAATGCCCAGGCATCACGGGAAACCTGGCACTCATCACGAGTGTGCTTCGGAAAGGCAATGCGGACACATCGCACAGTGGTGTTGTCTTGCTAGACTTCGCTAAAGCCTTTGACACGGTAAGCCACCATCATATATTCCACACTCTAGAAAAGCTTAACGTCTGCCGAGGCTATATAGAAGTCATTAAAGACATCTATAAGAAGTCCATCACACGGATTTCAATCGAAGGCTCAATGTCTGACGAGACAAGATTCCGCCGTGGTGTCAAGCAAGGTGACTGCATGTCGCCTTTGGTCTTCAACTGTGCGATCGACATACTCATCCGGCGTCTAGTGGATACAGGACTGGGAGCCAGGATCTCATTCGGAGACAGCACCAAAACACCGGTTCTGGCCTACGCGGATGACCTAGTCATCCTCGGGGACAGCGTCGAAGCAGTTCAGACACTGCTAGACGTGGTCACATCATTCTGTGACCAATTCGGTATGCGGCTGAACACACAAAAATGTGTCGTTGTCTTCCTCCATAAGACCCGGAGTCATGTCCTCGTCGACACCGAAGTGGAATTCAAAATCAAAGACGAGCCAGTGCCTCAACTTCCACCTGACGGATCTTTTTTGGCTACCCTCAGCAAATGGATCAAGGCTATTGGAAGTGCCAACAGAGGCTTACTCTATTCAGCCAGAAAGGATGGCGGACTAGCTATCCCCTGTCTTAGTGTGGTCGTGAAGAAAAGACTTAAGGAGGAGGTGTGGGGGCTGGCTACCCTCTCACACTCAGACCATGGTCGAGATGACATTACACCGATTTAATCGGTTTTTGGCTTGTAATTTATTACAAATTGGACTTTGCTGGAATTTTCATCATCTTCCGATCGTAAACCATATATGCTTGAAATTGACTATTTCCGGCTATGCCGCAAAATGGCAAAGATTTATAGTATATTTATATATATATTTATATAAAACGGAGAGGGACACGGACCTCTACGGCTGGTTTTGAGAGATAGTCTTGGGAGGCTTTTTGAGCGTATTGGGATGGGGAAAGGAACTGTCCTACGACAGGGATCGGTAGTTCTTCTACCTTTTCCGGCCTGTAATTTCGTGTAATGCAGGTTTTGGTGGCCAAAATGGACTGTGGCAATGAGTGAAGTTTTCACTAAATGTATGTATGTGGCAACAAATGTGTAGTTCCTATTTATCTCTTATTCCTATCAATATTAAAGTTAAGCGTTGATTGTAGGTTCTAATGCGGAAGTCCCCCGCGTTAGAAATAGTATGTGTGTGCTCTTTAGTTACTGTATATATATATATCTTGAACGAGTGAATGGTGCGTATTGTGTAATGTGGCATGGGCCAAATACACCGCACGAAAACGAGCAAATAAAAGATTGAGGGAGGCGTCGAGCTGTCAATGCGAAAGTGGATGTTGAGCGTGTGGTCTTGCTTGAATGCTAAGGTGGTGGGCATGTACCAATCTTGGGATCACAGGGTTAGTGCCCTGCCCTTGGTCAGTGGAAACCTCGCCGACCGCCGCAATACGGAAACGAGTAGTTGCGTGGCGAAGACGTAACTGTTTCTGGTCGTGCTTGCGAGAAACGACCCCGCTATGTCGAGCGGTCAGAAGAGCGTATGGAAGGAGGGTGAGAGGCCTTCGAGAAAGCCTCCCCATTCCGAAATTGACTGACTTGGCAGTCCGATGGAATGAGGAACCGTAGGATTGAGCCCCTACGTTGGTCCGACCTTCTGGAAGTACGTAATTCACGGCATGTTGGAGTAGGGCGGACTACATACTGGAAGCCTTGCGGGTTACCCTGGACTGCAGCGTGGAAAGGGTGGTGGAACCGTGTCGGGGACGGCCCAGGCGGAATTCCAGTGGAAGAAACCAATTTAATTTGGGAGCTGAGCCGAACACCTGCTCAAACCTTTATTTCACTATGGATACACCTGATAAGAGCCCAGATAAATGCGCATATCATAAATCCAACATGAAATTAAGTGCCAAAAGCCCTTATAAAAAGGGCAAGAAAAAACGCACTTTTTAGTGCGAATTGTTGAAATTATGTGATCGTTTCAACATTAATGGCAGCGTGCTCGAAGCGCTGTTCGAGCACATAGGTGCAGCTGCCGGGATTTCCCCAAGCAAGCTTAAGGCTGCGCGGAATCCAGAAAAGGTAACTACAGGTTGCCAAACAGACGAGCTAGGTGGAGACTCCGAAGTAGCTCCTAAGGTGACGGTGCAGAATGCCAGTACTGCACCGGATGAACCATGGCAGAGAGTAGAAGGAAGAAAGCGAAAGAAGTCCGGGCGAGGTGGTGCGACGCCCGGAAAGAAAGCCAGTGAGGCTCCGACTCAAAGGCAACCCGTCCTCCAAAAAGGCAACCCAGGAAAGGGCCCAGTCAGGTCCTACGCTGAGGCGGCCAAGTCAAAGGGGAAAAAGAGAGTGCAGTCCAGCGCTCTCTTAGTGTATCCAAAGGAGGGTTGCAAAATGACGTCAGATGACGTCAAGGTGGAGTTGAAAAAAGCGATAGACCCGAGGAAACTCGGGGTATCGGTTCAGGGCCTGAAGAACCTGAACAACAATGGGGTTGTTATAGAACTCAAGGACGAGAAGGACTTGCGCACCATGCAAGAACAGGTGCAAAAAGTATTGAGCGAAAAGGTTGAAGCAAGGGAGCCGACACGGCGGCTACCCAGAGTCCTTATCTATGACCTCCCGGGCACGGACGGAGAGGCTGAAGTCCTTGAGGGACTTAGAACTCAGAACGAGCTCCCGGAAGGCCACATGAAAGTGGTCTTTAAACTGACCGGGAAGGGCTCGGAGAAGCACTGGGTGATTGAAACCGCACCAGTTGTTTTCAAGTCCTTACTAAAGAAGGGCAAGGTCAGCTGCGGCTGGCAAAAGCACCGGGTAAAGGAATTCCTTGAACCCACAAGGTGCTTCAAGTGCTGTAAATTTGGACATCTGCAGTCCAAGTGCCCGGAAAAAGGGCAGACATGTACCGTTTGTAACGGGGCACACTCCTTCAAGGAGTGTGATAAAAAGGAAACCAAGTGTGCCAATTGTGTGAGGGCAAACGAGCAATTTAAACTCAAGCTCAACACAGGCCACAAAGCGGTCGACCTTCGTTGCCCCCAGTATAAACGAGAGTATGAGCGCTTACGTTTTCGCACAAACTATGGTTGAAACGGCCAACGAACTAGAGTATGGCATATTGCAGATTAATCTCGCAAGATCGAGAGCGGCAACCTTGGAGATACTAAAGGAGTTGGAACTGGGTTCGTCCGACATCCTTCTCCTGCAGGAGCCGTATTTGGTGGACGGCGAGATTGCGGTCTTCCCTAACTCATGGTCGGTCTCTCACACAGCCGACGGGTTGGCTGCAGTTGTCGTCACTAACACCAAAATCAGCGTCTGGACTAAATATGTCGATGCTCATATCGTAGCGGTTGAGATTAAGGATCTGCACCAATCGCTGCTGATAGTGTCGGTTTATGTTCCTCCAAAAGCAGACATTGGCGGCTTTCTAGAGACTCTCGATAAGATCATTCGGTTCCATCGGAGAGTTCTCATAGGAGGAGACTTTAACACCAGGCATCATATGTGGGACCCCGAGTGTCCGTCTAGAGTGGGGACTAAGCGAGGGGAAACTCTCGTGGAATTTCTCATTCGAAACGACCTCGTATTATTAAATGATGCAACCTCCATGCCGACCTTTGAGACTGTGAACGGAAGGAGCTGGATCGATCTGTCGGTGACGACGGGCGATCTGCAGTCGTCCTTCTCATCGTGGAAGGTGGTTGAGAATTGCGTGAGCGATCACAACTACATCTCCTTCAAGCTAGTACCTAAGCTCTTATAGAGCAAAAATACGAGCAAATATAGACTAGGGAAATATCGCCTTCAGAGATTGGGTGCAGACTTTAATAAAAAAGCGCCCGATCTCAACGACAAGATCGTAAGAGCAAAAGAAGGCAAGGACCTCGACGAAGTGGTGGATGACATCACTAAGGTACTGCAGGAGATCTGCAATAGAAGGCTTCGGCCTCGTCCGCTAGGAAGCAGGTTCCATGGTGGGATGATGAGTTGACGACGCTAAGGAGCAAGACGCGAGCGTTGAGGAGAAGGTATCAGAAATGTGCCGACTCCGATGAGCGCAAGTTCAGAAAAACGCTGTACAATCGATCTGCGGCCCAGTACAAAAGACTCATTCTTCAGAAAAAAGAGGCAAACTGGGACAAATTCTGCTTAACTGTAATGCGATCCAATGCGTGGTCGTTGCCATACAAACTAGCGGTTGGTAGCGCTGTTAAGAGCATCCCATTGAGTAGTGTCAGATTGGCCGACGGGACCCCGAGCAATAGCGAGGAGGAGACCGTCAAAACGATAGTAGCTGGACTATTCCCGGTAGACGATAAGGACCAGGAATGTATGGAGCAAATAGGCATGAGGAGTAGAGCGGACTCCTATAACTGTGGAGATAACGATCGGCCATTCACGAAAGTGGAGATTAAGTCGGTTGTTAAATCCATGGCAAAGAAAAAGGCTCCGGGACTCGACCAAATCCCGGCCGAGGTGGTGCAGACAATCTTCGAGAGAAATCCCGGGATGTTTGTGCTCCTCTTCAACAAATGCCTTTTTCTTAAGCATTTCCCAAGATCTTGGAAACATGCCAAACTGGTATTATTTAAGAAACCAGGAAAGAACGCATCTGAGGCGCGTTCTTATAGGCCGATCTGTCTACTGTCCTGTTTAGGCAAAGTGCTGGACAAGCTCCTTACACAAAGGATTTATCATCACTTGGTGAAGTCTCAGGCGCTTCACCCTGCCTAACATGGATTCAGGCCGGGCAGCTCGTGCGACACGGCGCACGTGTGTCTTCACGACACAATTAGATATTTCCAGGAGCAAGGAAAGTACGTGAAGGATTTCATTGGATGTTCAGGGGGCTTTTGACAGCGTGTGGAGACCAGGTGTTATGTTCCTCCTCGGTCAGGTACGTTGTCCACATAATATATATATATATGTTGTTGAAGTCCTATCTGGAAAACAGGAAAATAATTTATAATGGCACGGGAGAAAACCTAGTTTTCGAATCCAGCAGAGGTGTACCGCAGGGGTCATGTAGTGGACCACTATTCTGGAACATTATTGCAGACAGCGCATTGCGACTGGACATGCCGGATGATACGAGGTTGATAGCCTTCGCTGACGACATGCTGCTGGTCGCAGCTGGTGACTCAAGAGCAAAGCTCGAGGCAAATGCGGGAGTAGCCCTCAATACAATCAGCAAATGGGGGAAGACTTATAACCTGGTATTCAACCCGAATAAGATGGTGGCCCTCACGGTCACCAGACGGCGCAAATTAAAGCGACCGCCTGTATTCAGATGGGACGGAACCTCCATTAAGTCTGTGCAGGAGCTGAAATTCTTGGGCGTGAAATATGATGGCGCACTCACCTTCAATTCCCATCTTAAGGAGGTGAGGCAAAATATTGTGAATGTCACAATGGCACTCCAACGTACGGCGAGGGTTCTGTTCGGGCGTGAGCCTGGGCTACTCAAACGACTCTATAGGAATGGAACCGAAAGAATGGCTCTCTTCGGTGTAGGTGCTTGGGGACACAGATTGGAATGCAAGACCTTCTGTGATCCCTACAAAGCGTGCAAAGACCGGCACTAGTGGCAATTACTAGGTGTTACAGGACTGTTTCTACTGCTGCTGAGCAAGTCTTGGCGGGAGTCCTACCGCTAGACATTAAGGCAGGCATGGAATATGCAAAGCTCATGGTATTGGTAGAGCGCAGGCCACACGTCTTCTTTGAGACGAACCTGCGGCCAGAAGATGTTGAGCAGAGAATCGACATCTTAAAGTGTCATCCAGCGGACAGGTGCAGTGTGCCTTTCGACAGTGAAAAACCGACTGGTGAGGGTCTAGAAATATACACGGACGGATTAGGCATTGATGGTAAAATTGGTTTAGGGTTCACCATCTACTACTTTGGGCATGAGATTGTCACTTATAGTGCCAGACTCGGTGACGATAACTCCGTCTTTCAGGCGGAAATGTCGGCGCTGGGAAAGGCGCTAGAATGGCTCAAATGTAGTCCGGGCAACAGCACTTGTCATATATACAGTGACTCGTTGTCCTCCCTTTACTCCCTGGCCGATCCAAATAACCAAAACATCTTGGTTAACAATGTAAAAGACTCTTATCGGGAAGTGATTTGCCGAAGGGAGGTATATCTGCATTATGTACGTGCTCATGCAGGTACTATCGGTAACGAAAGGGCCGATGAACTGGCCAAGGAGGCTGCGGATCTACCAGAGCCAACGCTGGACCTGTCACGTCCAAGGTCACACCTCATCAAGGTGTTGCATAAAGAAGCACTGCGTGTATGGCAGCAGAGATGGGAAAATGAAGGAGTAGGCCGCCAGACCTACAGACTCATTCAAACAGTGACTGAAAAGAGAGTTTTCGGTAATGCCATCATAGCCCAGATAGCGACTGGACACGGACGTGTACCGGAGTATCTTCATAAACGAGAGTACCCGATTAGTGATTTCACTTCACCAAGGAAAGCAGAAACGCTTTTTTCGATTACAAATGGGAAACAAACTGAAAAGTTCCCTCTTTTTTCTGGATAACAAAAAACTTCGCAGAACACATTGACAATTGTTCCTCCCGTGGGAGTGAAGATAATGTAGAAAAATCCATACAGCAAAAGTTAAAATTCAGTTACCAGACGGCACCACCCAACACGGAGCCCTACGAGGGGATTCAGGTTAATTGTACCAGTGCTAATCAGTCCCTATACGCTCACGGTACATCCCTGAGGTGGCCTCCACCTTTAACGAGTCACCCAGTAGATGTACCGATCACTTGATCCATAAAGCCGATTGATGTGCTGAGGACCACAACACACCTCCCGTTTACCTGAAGCAGAGGCCAAAGCAATGTGTTGGTCTCTGGAGGCCTCAATTACCAGGATCCTCCTTTCCAGGGACACAAGTCTCCACGCACGGCAAACACGTAGGTGATTTAGTCCCCAAGAGAAGTTAATAGCAACAGAGCGGTGAAAGCTACTCAAGAGGAACCCTCAATCTCTTGCGAGGCAACCACACTGAGGCAGAAAAAGAAGAAAAAGCAGAAGAGTAGAGGAGAGAAGAAAAGGAAGAGGACAGATCACCGGAGTACCTCGGGATTGTGACACCCGTGTTTACCTTAAGAAGGTAAACCCCCTGAGGGGCCTGCAGTTTTGGATCCATTTGTGAATATAGGTGTGTATTGTTTATACTGACAGCGATGAAGTGCATAAAGTTGTTGAAAAATAGTCGGGGTTGTATCTGCCTTTTTGTAATTTTCAAAGGGATTGACAACGATATGTGGATCATACCAAGGCGGATGTGCGAACAAGTCTGTAGACTCAATCGGAACATCAATAAGGTCAGACAGGAAACCATAGGATTGAATGCGGGAGAGAAAAGGTTGAATGCTTGATGATCTAGCATTATGTATTCTCTTTAGAGCAGCATTAGGAATCGTGGAATGTAAGGGATGATGAGGTGAAGACATAATTTTCGAATAATAATTAAGAGACAGCTGCATCCGCCGCAGATCTAATGGTAACTGTTGGCAGATTACATATAGACTCTGGACGGGTGATGTGCGAAAAGCTCCACAGCATATCCTTAAAGCAGTGTGGTAAACAGTGTCCAATCTGCGTAAGATGCAGAGTCTAGTTGACCCATAAGCAACACAGCCGTAGTCAATTCGAGATAAAATTACAGACTGGTAAATTCTTAGGAGTGACGAACGATCTGCTCCACAAGATGTATTTGAAAGCTTCCTGAGGATATTCAGCAGTCGCTCACATTTCTTCCGCAAATGTAAAACATGTGGGAGGAATGATAACTTTTTATCAAAAATCACACCAAGAAATTCTATCTCATTGACCATAGGAATAGGTCTACTTCTTATGTTAATTACAGGATCTTCATGGAAACTAGTTTTCCTACAGAAATGGACACAGCAACTCTTACTTGGAGATATACTTAGGCCATTCCGTTCACACCAAGTAATTAGATTATTTACAGCTGTTTGCAATTGTCTCTCAATTATATTCATGTTTGAACCTTAATATGAAATTTTTAAGTCATCAACATATAAATTACTATGAACAGAAGATGGTAACTGATGAAGTATGTTACTGATGAAAAGGTTAAAAAGTGTGACACTTAAAACGCTACCTTGAGGGACCTCCTCAGCTTGTATAAAGGTATTGGAAAATGTAGTTCCGACACGTACTTTAAAAAACCTAGTGGCCAAGAAATTCTGAATAAATATAGGAAGATTACCCCTAAAACCAAGATTATGCATAGTACGGAGAATGCCATAAAGCCAAGTTCGATCGTATGCTTTCTCAATATCGAATAAGATTGCAACAAGGTGATTTCTCCTCACAAAAGCATTTCGAATTTGAGATTCTAGATCTATTATATTATCAATGGTGGATCGTCCTCTTCGAAAACTGCTTTGATGATGAGGTATGGAATCATTCTTCTCTAAGACATAATTAAGTCTAGCATTGATCATGCGCTCGAAAGTTTTGCACAAACAACTCGTAAGAGCTATTGGACGATAACTCAGAGGATCAGATGAATCTTTGCCAGGTTTCAAAATTGGAATCACTATCGCTTCTCTCCAAAATGTAGGATATGCATGCTCAAACCAGGTTCTATTGAAAAGTGAAAGTATGTTCAATTAAGAATCGTGATTTATATGACGGAACATTTGATACGAGATTCCATCATGTCCTGGGGATTTGTCATTTGCCTGAGATAAGGCAGTCTTCAATTCTGACAATCTAAAAGCACAATTGTAGGGTAGATCTTGTCGATCATGAAAACTTAGGGCTGTCCCCTCAGCAATTCTTTTAATCCTTCGAAAAATACGATTATGCGAATCAGAGCTGGAAACACTAGCAAAAGTTTCACCGATGACATTAGCAATATCTATCGCTGAGGAATGTATAACAGCTCCGGTTTTTAAAATAGGAATGGAATAATCCTGATAAATACCATTGGCTGCTTTAACTTTCCTCCACAATTGTTTGCTTGATGTCGATGAGTTAATTGAAGACACATAATTAATCCAAGATTCTCTCTGACTCTGACGTCTAACTCTACGAGCGAATGCTTTAGCCTTCTTAAAAGCGATAAGATTCTGCGCATTAGGGTATCTTCGGAATATATTCCATTGCTTTTTTTGGTTCTTGTAAGATTGTTATTGATTATTAAGATTGTAAGATAATTCATGAAATTATTAGGATCATGTTTGTGAAATATATTTCTGCTACATTTTTCTCCTAGTTCAAAATTAAGTTAGTATGATATCACAAAACACAATGATTGTACATTTAAAGTTTTTCACTATGATCATTTAATTAATTATATTTTGCATGATTTAATCTGATAATATCAACATTACTTATTGGATTAGTATTGAAAATATAGGCATATATTAAATCATTGATATCAAAAATAAAAAAAAATTTTTTTAATTAAATTTGTTGCCAAATAAAAACATTCATCTTTTTCATTATACAAATAACTGGAGTAAATGAAACATTTGCTTTTATTGCATTATTAATTTTTTTTACTAAATAGCACATAAAAAGAGCAAAATTTATAACTTGCTCAGATAATAAAAATAGAGTAAAGACAACAAGAGTATGCTTAAAATAACTTTATTAAATATTTCAATTCCACATTAAAATATATCGTAAATTAGTATCAAAATGTAATTAATTTGTTTTGATATACAAAATAATTTCTTGAAATAAGCAAAAAATGTAAATAACGATTTAAGCTTAAGAACATCAATTTAATATTTATACCTGTATTTACCTACAGAAAACTCTTCTCTGAAATTTACATTATTTTCCTAATGTTTGTAATTTTCTTTTTGATCTCTTGAATTAAAAAGTTTTTATTTGAGAGTTTACTTTTAAAATAAACATTGATTTTTTAGGTTCGGGAATATCACGATTCAGATTTTCATCAACATCAATTAAATTTGTTTCAACATTTCCATGAGGAGAGAATATTTGTCTCCAATATATAAAAGAAAATTATTCTTGTTCTGCTTTTTTAAAGGATTTGCTACATAATTGACAAATAAACGTTTCCATTTTGCTGGATGTGGAAGAATTAAATACGAGGTTTTACGTAAAAATTGATAACAATGGGGTGATATAAATGAAAGCATGAAGCATAAAATTAAAAAAGTTAGCAGAATATTTCTTATGATTTAAAGAATATTGCAAAAGAGAAATCTTTTCTTCTAAGCAATAAAATTAATTTTCATCACTCTCACAAATAATTTTCAATTAATTAATAACACATTTACACAAATCAAATAAGTTATTCTTATCGTTAATTTTTCAAAATTTTCCAATGCTTGTAATATATTATCTAAGGTATGAATATCATTTACAATCATAAGAAAGTAAAAATTATTTATCTTATTAGTTTGAAAAACTTTTATTGAACTTACCAAATTCAAATTTTCCTCAACTGTTATTGAGGATTCAAGAACAGGAACTTTTGAAGGACTTATCAATAAAAACATAATTATATCCTTATTTGTAACAACAGTCCATGATAATGGAATTTGTAAACTAACTTTAAACAGTACTTAAAGTTCACTTAAATCTTTAAAGCAAAATTTTATCCCTGTAGACTTTTTACCTTTTTTTACTCTTAAGGCACAAGCAAAGTTCTAATTTTCAATTCTTATCTTCTTTACATCTGGCTCGTCTCGATGATTCTTGGTTGTTCATGAATATTTCGGGTAGTTTGGAATTATGGTGGGAATGGCATCTAACTTCAATCGTGGGTAACGTAAAGGAGCGCTCAGTTTTTCACCAGTTTCTCTACAAATGTATCTGAACATCTCAGGAAATCACTCTCTGCAAAGTGATGCTCACAAACCTGAAAAAAAGAAAAAACACTATTAAGATAAATGTAAACTATATATATTTAAATGAATTCTCTAAAAGACTTTTAAAAGTTGTTTTGATTACATCATATATATTTCATTCTGACAAAGTTCAAGCAATCTTTTTATTATTATAACTGGTATAAAAAATGTTAAACTTTATTTAAAATTATCAAAGAGGTAAAATTTGTGATTTGTTTTATAATTTAAATTATGTATATCATGTAATTAAAATTATATTTAATTCATTTTTCCACTTCATATTATAGATTAAAATAATGATAACATAAATAATAATTATTTCCTCAAGTATATTGAATAATTACTGATAGCACTATTATTTCATTTCCCAATATAAAAAATGTAAAATAAATAAATTCTCAAATATTTCAATTCTAAATTAATTATTTATTTATAATATAATTATTCAGATGTAACAAAAGTGTCTTAATAAAAATACAGAAAAACTTAATATACCAATAATCACATATGATTAAAAAACAATTTGATTAATTAAATAGGGAATAATTTTAGTAATTGTCAAAGCTATTGAAAGTTTTACAAATTAGAGCCAAATTAACAACAGAATGAGAATTATTTTTTAAGAAGAAAAACATACAATTATGGTTAATGGAAATAACATTAACTTTAATATTTCTTATCCATGGTACAAACATGCGTTTTAAATTTTTAAAAAATGCATTTCACTAACGATTTAATTATATTGTTTTGAAATAAAATGAGACTGAAGCTAGAATTTTTCATCACTTTTAGATTTTATTGAGGAATAACAGCCAACCACTTCTTTAGGATTGGTTCTTTAGCATTCTTCATACCTCTTGACAATTGAATGGCATTTTTATAAAATTTCCTTAAATATATAATACTTTTGATGAATATTTTAAGACAAGGTTTATCACACACATGTGCAAAATCAACTCCATACAGAGACTGACGTGAGTCGTCGAGCAGGCGACAGGAAATGGAGGGAGAAATTTACACTTCAGGGGCTCGTTGGCAGCCTTATGTGGATGACTCATTCCAGAAAGAAGTTTTGGTGCGCAGGCCTTGTCTTTAAGAGGTGTTGACTGAACTCAGCGACAATCTGGTCTGACAGTATGTTGGCATTACAAGCTTAAACTTCCCAACTGATCAAGTTGCAGCCCTAACTGGTTCTCACTTTATCTACAGAACAGACTATTAATAACATAATTTCCCAAACATAGCATAACCTTGAACTATAGTATAGCTACAGTATGTATATATTTTACTATCTCATTTTGTGTACATATTTTACTAACTCTTTCTGTGTATATATTTTTTGTATTATCTAATTATAATAATTAGTAATGTATCTGCCATCAGCATTACAATAACTATAAGATATCTGTAATTGAACTGTAATACAGAGCCCCACTACTGTGTAGAAGCCTGTAAGGCCTAAGCGCCCCACCATGTGAAGTTCAACTTTAATAAAGTACAAACGTCGGTTTAAGGGGGTGTTGATTAGCTTATTATGACTGGGGGATATCACCCGTTAACCTTAGGTACAGTCCGGGATCTCACACATCGTTATTCCTGTCTCTGGTCGTCAGAACCGTAACTGTTAGCATATTGCTTGGATCCTATTTAGTTGTCACGAAATTCTTCACATAAAACTAAATTTTTAAACTTTTCATCCACCTAAAGTATATCCCATTCAATTACTAAAGCTCTAAGGATTAAATTGATATAAAATTTACTAATAAAATCGAATTATTTACGAAATTATAACGTTTTTCAATTACCAACGGAAACTTCAATGGCAGAGGACTGTTAAAGCCAAGCTGAATCTATACAAATTAAAAAATTAAACCCACTGGACTCTTCTAACTGGTCACTCAACATTCAAACCATAATATCATCATAATAAACCAAAATTAATTAAACCACTTTATTTCATTCAAGAACATTCTAAATTATTCTCCGCCATACTTTAGTAGTCATAAAAAATTTATTTTTATTTTATAGCTCATTAGTTTTGAAATTTTTGTTTTTATATGCGTGACTCAATTTTAAAAATTTTTCTAATTTTTTCTGATGCTTCAAATTATAAAAATCCACTCTACTTCATAAGTTAAATGTTCATATTTTTCTCCGCCATAGTTTTCTAATCATTTTAATATTCAGTCTCTGTGCAATTATCTTACGTTTTTGAAATTAGAAATTTTGGCTCAGTTTTACTGTACGGACACCTTTGGTGCATTTTTTTTGAAGCCAAATTTGGCAAACAGAGCCTTAAATTTATAACCGAAATTTTCAAAAAGTCGCCAATGCTGTATGACGCCAAACTTATGACGAATTTCCGATCGGGAAAAACAGCGGGAGGAAAAATGGCTGAAATAGTGACAAATATTTCATACATTATTGGTATCTATCAATATACTCAGGTAATTTTACAAAATTAACAAAAAACGCCAATTTATAGATTACAAACAACAATGGTAAAATAATAAAGTTGATATGTTAATTTATCCATAAAATTTTTTGATTAAAACAAAACATAAAAATATTTCTAATAAATATTTCGATATCGATAAAATATTTTGATTCACAAAAATATTTCGAAAAGAACCAGGGAGCTGAAAAAAAGAAATTACTTCGGAATTGAATACGAAAAATATGGGAACTTCGAAAAAGTAAATATCAGTTTTAAGAAAATCAGAATATGAATTCTAAGGAAAATTCCAGAAGAATTCGAACACGAATAACAATGAAAAGTTAAGCAACATTCGGAATAGAATAAATATAAATTATTAAGAACAAATTAAACTGTTAAATAGAATATCTTTAAGAAAATAAAAACAGAAACAATAATTTTAAAAATGTATATACAAATTATATAGTATTTTATAGCAATAATATAAATTATAAGAATGCTATATATAAACTTAAGAAAGAATGTATCGATTCAATTTTAAACAGCAACTTTAAATTCAATTTAAATTTTTAATCGATTTTTCATCTTAATTCTTATTGGTCTTCATCTGTATGACGAACATCTCGCGAGAATCACACGAGACAAAAAAAAGGCTCTGTTCGCCAAATATGGCTTAAAAAAAAAACGCGCCAAGGTTGACCGTACAGTAAAACTGAGCCCATCTTCATATCCTCAATACTTTTTATGTTACAAATTTTTAAAAAATATCTACTTCAATTCAAAAAATGCCTTGCTATTATTTACTCAAAAACACTAGAAGCAGGAATAACTCCTCTACACTGATTGGTCTAGCCAGTTGTGTAACCCGAGCCTTGCTTATGCCAACAATAAATTTTTAGTTTTCTTTGAATAGCTTCAGTTTCTATTGATACAACCTTCGGTTTTTCATCAAATTGTACATTTTAACTTATTTTGCCTTAAATAACGGCTATTTTCATTCAAATATTAAATTATTAACTACTTTCTACATTTACTAGCCTACTATTTATTATTATGTATGTTTTTTAGAACTTAATAACATATATTTTCAAATGTTTTAACTCAGTTAACCTAAAATCCCATTTTTCTATATTATAAACAACTAAAATCAATTTTCAACCGTTTTTGCTTTGTTTAACCTAAACTACTTTTTTCCAAAGAATACGTCTGACCAACTTTAAAGATTCTATTCCATACAATTTTTCCACTTTTAGTCAAATCACTGCTTTATTGATATCCATGCTCATTAATTGTTTTTTCTTTTAACTTAGTAAAATGTTTAAACCTGTAAAGCCTAAATTAATACATTTTTGGCCTTGGTCATAGATGGTCACACTAAGTATAACTTCTAAACTAATACAAATTTTAAACCCATTATAAAGTTATACTTCATCCCATAAGATCAACATAATATCCTACAAAATTTTTATAATTTCTAAAGGAATTATTAGGTTTTCTTAAAATACTCCCATTTCATCCAACGAAATCGAAAAAATCCTTTTCTTTTCCAAATGATTTGCAACAATCTAACAATCATGATGTAACAAATGCCAAAAAACAATCCTCAATATATCAAAACAACTCTTCCACCAAACCAAAGGAATTAAAAAAACATGCTAAATTCAAAAAAGTGTGAAAAATTTTATCTACCAGAAGATATAAGAAACAAAGCAAATCAATTAATTCAAGATTTATTAGATTCAAATTGGTCAGATAATAATGAAAAAAAAAACCCCGAAATAGAACAATTCCAACCTTCACTAAACTCAAACATTCAAGAATTACAAAACAAACTAATTCCAAACCTAATAGAAGAAATTGACAACCTAAACAAAAACATAGATAATACCATAAATCAAATAGCAAAAGACAAACCCTCACCTCAACCAAAATTATATAGCAATGCAGTCAAACAAAGGAACTCAATTATATTCTGCATCAATTGCTTTCAAGCAAATAGAGTTGGCTCAAACTATTTAATAGAACGAGCAGCCTATGATCATAACTGCCCCTCATACCAAGACTATCAACAACACTTAAAATAATATTAAAAAGTTTTAACAAAAATAAAATCAATTAAATATCAAAATGTCTAACAATATCCCTAATGCTAATTCTTATCTAACCCCAAATAAAAATAATCCTAATCTTCTAAATTTTAATCTCACAGAATTAAAAATCTTACAAAGGAGTAAATAAGCACAAACACAATTATTTCAAATAATATTGGAAAACCAATATCATATCCTACCACAAGAACCTTACACATTTAAAAACGATATTAGAGGAATCCCTCTCTCATTTAAAACCTTTAATAACAAAAATTCACAAAATATAAAATTTTTAACCTTAATTAATGCACCTATTAATCCAATCTCTTTGTTAATTGAAGATGATATTATAATTCTTTGTCTAAATCTTCTTCCACATCCTTTAATACTAATCAATGCGGACGCCTCCCCAACTGGTAACCTAAATCAAATTATTGATAAAATTAAGCCCTTTTTAAACAAGTATAAAGATGGTCTACTATTATCTGGTGATTTTAACGCACCAAACACAATTTGGAATTATCCATCAACAAATCATAGAGGACACATAATGGAATCATTTATTTCGTCATCAAATTTAAATTTAATAAAGAGCATAGACTGCATGCGAACATTTACAGGCCCAAAAGGGATAGGCTGGCCAGATCTGACCCTTTCAAATGACCACCTATTTCCGTTTATCCAAAATTGGAATGTTCTAGAAGTTAATGTTTGCTACGATCATAATTATATAGAAGTGACTATTGCAAAATCATGCATGATCAGTTTCAATAAGCGTTTTAATTGTACCAGACATAGCTCAAATTTTATTAAACACATCAAGCAACACACAAATCTTCTCAACACCCTAATAAATTCTTGCTCAAATAAAACAGGCCTAGATAACCTCGCGGATCAACTAATTGACATTTGTAAACAAACTGCAGTAAATACACCGACATTCCGTAACCGAATAAAAAAATTCAAATTAAACTGGTGGAACCCCAAATTAAAAATATTAAAAAATAAAACAAAAGCACTAAGAAGATTTAATGTTCACAAGATTCAATTGAAAAAAACCACTTTATCCTACAATACAAAAAATCTTTAGCAGTATATAAAAATGAAATACTACAAGCAAAAAGTTGGTAATATTATTGTTCAAAATCCAGTTCCGCCTACAATATTCTAGAAAAATAGCAACAAACAAAATTTTTAAACCAACAACCTTTATACCCTTAAATTCAACTCAACAATGTTCTAATATTTCTAAATCCATTTTCTCAAATCTTTTGGAATTCTCATTCCCGGATGATCCATCAAACCACCCAATTATCCCAGTTACATCAAATCCAAACTTAAGACCTTCCATTCACAAAAACAGAATTTAAAATCACAATTAAAAATCTTAACACTAAATCCCCAGGCATATATGGTTTAGATAACGGCATTATAAAATTAATTTATCAAGCTATTCCAAAAATTTTCTTAAACTTTCTAAATTTAGGTTTAAAATTGCATTACTTCCCCAAATCTTTTAAAACTGGACAAATAATTTACTTCATTAAAAAAGACAAACCACCAAACAATTCAAGCTCATACAGACCTATTTGCCTACTTCCAGCAATAGGAAACCTCCTTAAACGCCTAATAACAAATAGGCTAAAATACCATTAAGAAAACAAAAATTTTTACAGCGACACACAATTTGGATTCCATACAAAATTGTCAACTGAACATGCTCTGCTTAAAATTAAAGAACAAACTAATAACAACAAATCACAAAATAACTACACAGCGCTAGTAAGCATAGACATGGAGAGGGCGTTTGACTCATTATGGTGGCCGGGATTAAAGCATGCACTTAATAATCTAAATCTTCCACCAAATCTTTTTTAACTGACAGAGAACTAATACTAATACATGACAATATTCAAATTAATAAAAAACAATCAAGAGGCTGTCCGCAAGGTTCAGTTAGTGGACCTATTCTTTGGAACTTGTATTATGATGAAATTAATAAATTTAATTGGCCACACCATACAAATGATATCACTTTTGCCAATGAGATTCTTTTTATTGTCTCGGGAAAAACTGAGTAAGAATTAAAGCTAAACATTAGATTTTTTTCTAAACTCTGCACTAAATTAAAATTAAATGTCTCCCCTTCAAAATCTAAAATTTTAATCTTAACTAAAAAAACACACACCCTAAAATATAATTCAAAAATATTTTTTAATAATATTAGTCTTAAACTCATACTAAATTACTTACTTATCTTTGCATACAAATAGATAGTAAGCTTTCTTTTTACATCATATTAGATCATTAAAACCTAGTATCATTAAAATTGTACAGAGGCTGAAATCAATGTCAAATACTAATTGGGGCTTAAAAGGTAAACTAATCAAAATAATTTATAACACTGTAATAACCAGAATAATACTTTATGAGCAGCATTTTGGCTAGAACCTCATAACCAAAGGAAATAAAAACAATTATTAATTATAGAATGTTATTTCACGCTCTAATCACAAAATGCTTTCAAACTACCTCTACCTCCAGTCTAGAGCTTCTAGCAGGCATACCACCACTTCCTCTTCTCGCTGAACAAAAAAAGTTAAAGTCCTTATTTTTCCAACATAATTCTACCATCCATATCGGTGACACTAAAATATCACGATCTATTGACAGCAAACCCAAAAAAGATGGTTTATTTTTAGTCGCCATTTTTTTTGCCAAAACATCGCCAAAAATGATTAGTCGCCAAATGTGTCACCAAATATATCGTTGGAATGTCTCATCGCCGCACATCCCAGAAACGTTGACCATTTTGGATATTTTTTTATCGGATGTAAAGCCCGGTGTAGCATGTAGCTGGTTTAATAGGAACAAAGAAATAAATTCCTTAAATAGCTCAAAATATTTTATTACAATTTAAGGTACAATTTGAGCACAACACAGATACACACAGATACTACAAATAATACTAAGTTACATCTAAAACATTTAAATTTGAAGGAAATAGGGTAAACATGAGGTCATATGGACATATGTCTCATTCCTCCGGTTGTTGGAGAGGGACTGGCCTCCCCGTTGACGATGCCATGGGTGGCGCTGCAGACAGAGGGTGCTACACCGGTAATTTAAATCTTGTTTTTTGATATTTTATGTTTATTTTACTTCGGATGTAGTGTGGACTAAAAATATTGTCTTTTATATTCACTTTTTTATTTCGGTTTGAATATAGAGCCGGAGTTTCCTATATATTTTTTTTGTATTTCGCTGTGGATATAGCGCCGGAATTTCAGTACTGTCTTTTATATTCGCTGTGAATATAGCACAGGAATTTCAATCCTGTCTTTTATATTTGTTTTCTATTTCGCTGTGGATATAGCGCCCGATTTTCAATACTGTCTTTTATATTCACTTTTGATTTTGCTGTGCATGTAAAGCGCCGGACGGAAAAAAGAAGGTAAGAATTTTATTTTCTGCAGGAATAGAACTCCTAGAATTGTATGTTTAGTATTTAAATTTTTCCAATAATAAGCGAAATTATAGAATCTATTTTTTAAATTTAGGGGATATTTCCGCAAACAGATCTGCTCTTAAGTTATTCTTCGCCAAGGTGAACTATTGGCGTATTCATTGCTGTATTCTCTGCCTATATCGATGTATAGTAAACCTATGAGATAAGCATTTAGATAGGCGTGGTCAAGTGTAGCTGTTAAAAGCAGTGTTTCATCTTTTAAAGGAAATAAAGAGCGTAACTTAATGGAAACTGAAACTTATTTAGGAAAAGTCGAGAATTTCATTAAAGAAAAAAATTTAAAACAAAATAATTCTTTTAAATGCTCACAGATAAATATAATTTCTTATTTTCAATATTAGTTTATTTAATGTAAGCAAAATTTATATTTAAAAATTTTTTGCTTCAGATATATTTATAATTTTATTAGCTTTTTTATATATTTTGATGAAAATTAATACTATTATACATTACAAATTTCATTGGGAATCATTTTTAAAATATGGGCTTATAATGATGTTAATCAAAACCACCACACTGATTATGTACTACACAAATGAAAAATATTAAAAGTTTAAATTTTAACCTACACTTTATTATTTTCTCGGTAAAACCAGATTTTGCAAAAATGTATCTTAGAAATTTATTACGAATCACATCATATTATAATACATATATAATATTACGTTACAGGGTTATTATTATATACCAAATCTCAAATAGTTCCATTATTTTTGTTTTTAAGAAAATTTGAATTCCAATCAGATTATTATCTAAGCAATAAACTTAAAAGAAACATTTTACATTGATTGATTAAGATTCCGATACTTATAACAAATTAGTGAGCATAAAAGTTTGACATGAGATTTCTCGGAAACTTTGGAAAAGTAATAGTAAATTTTAGTGTTTTCTTTCTACTTTATTTACAATATGTATTAAGGAAATTTGTTAGAGAAAACTAAGAAAATACAAATACCCTCTGAAAATTTCTTAGAAGTTGTAGTAAATTAAATTCTCCAATTTTTTTATTGTACTCTATATTATACACAATTATTAAAATATGTATTGAAACATATTCTGATCACCAAATATAATAACTCCTTTAACATCAAATATTGAAAATATTAATAATGAAAATAATGAATTAAAACCAAAACCAGTGTGATCAGATATGGTAGACGTCAATCTCTTCTTTTTTTATGTTTTCTTATTTGGGTAAAATAACATAATGGAATAAATTATTCTTAAAGGAACAATCGAACACTATCAAATTGCATGCATTTTTTATGTATCATAATGTACAAACTTAACTGTAAATAATTAATCTATAGATATTTTCAAAGTAATTTTTCTGGCATTAATTTTTGAATAAATAAATTAATTAAAATGAATTTTAATAATTTTACTATATTATGAAGTTTTTTTTAAATTTCAATTTCTAATATTACTTTAATTTTTTAATTTGTCAGTACCAGATTAATTTTGAACAGCTTTTTGTATTAATCCTTCCTTCTACACTATACAGAAATAATTGGGAAATAATGAGTTAGGAAAATATAGAAATAAATTTAACAAAAATAAAAATACTAAAAAAATTTCATCATTTAACTCATTCGATTACAAAATTCTAAGGAGTTCAAATGATAGAACTAAATACTTTGACTAATATTCTTCACTATTCATGGGGAGGGGGATAATAATTATTTGAATATTTTTAGGCAATTCTGTTGCCTCAAATATAGAAATTACATCTGGTAAATATTGCAATGACTTAATTTTTAATTTCATTTGTCATTTCTGGAGTAATGAAAATGATACTATTGTTTAAACAATTAAAATAATTAAATTAGAAAATTTTCATTTCTGTACAAATTAAAAATCATCAGTATAATGACTCTTTTATTTTGTGAATTAATTTTATTTTTTGTTCAAAATTTAACATTTTCTTATTAAAAAGTTTCTTAAAAAGTTAAAATACAATAATATTTTTCAGCTTATTTACAATGATATATAAATATTTTTCATTCGGAATAATTATTCAAATCAAGTCAAAATCATTTTTATTATAAATTTAAGTTAAAATATGAAATACTATAAATATACTATTTTAAATATAATAAGTAAAATTACTTTTAATATCACTTAGTTTCAAACATAGGAAACTCTTATTGTTTAACTCAGAAACTTTTTGGAGAATTTTGGAAAATAATTTATATTAGCTATTTTCACAATTAGAAAATGCATCTACCCCGTGGAGCAGGAATAAGATATTTCCCCCTTTCAAACAAGGTGGGTGTCATTTTCTTTTGAGGACCAATTCCCTTGGAAAGTATGCCCCTTAATTTTTAGGGAAAAGTAGTTTGATTAACCAGAAATATTAAGCTTATCCGATAACAACTTTTGTTTCCATTCATAAGATTTGGAAAAGTAAATAAAATTTTCAATGAAATCTTTGCTAAGAGATTTAATTTTTAACAACTAAATCTAATGAAAATATTTATAGACATTTTTTAGTTCATCAATTCCATATAAAATATTTGCTTCAGTAAAAAATATTATAGTTCATTGTATAATTTTTTTATTTTATTTGATTGTAAGCTCATTTTGAGTTTGGCTTCGGAATAAATTTGAAATAATCAAATGCTGAAATTGGACATACATTTATTTATTCAAGAAAAATTTTCTGAAATCAATTCAGTCTTAATTTTAATCCTGAATTCTTAAAAGTTGTCAGTATAATAAATAATCCGATCTTTCACCACATCGATAATAGTCAACATGCAATTTTTTTAAAAAAATTCAATAGAATTATAGTTTTTACGAGCTATATCATACAAATGCACAAAACATACTTTATACACACACACACATATATATATATATATGTGTGTGTGTTTATGTTCCTTAGTATTTTTTGAATATTAAATGTAAGTTGTATAAATATTAAATAAGAGAAATTTTATAAAAATAAAATACAGTTTCTCAGGGTTAAAGAAATACAAATAAGCTATAAATTATTCATAAAAATGTGTGTGAAGTGGTTTCCGAACTACTATAACATCATTGTCCAAGATAAGAATCAAACTCGTGAACATTTGAAACAAAGACTAGAGAGAGCGCCAGTAGTGTTTGGCTATGAAATCTTGCGTGAACTACATTTAATAACACAATAAATGACATTAAAATTTATAATTAATTATTGACAGTTTAAATGTTCATACTTTTTGTGAATGTGTGTGAATCATCACTTCAATACTACAGTAATATTGGATGGATAGCTTAAAAATTATTAACTTTTTTATAATTAAAATCCTTAAGTGATTATATTAACACAGTTTTGGTAATCTTTTATTTATAAGATTTCAGTTCTTCTAATTAAGAATAGGATAATTTTTGTAAAATCCGGGATATCCTCCTGGAATATTAATTTATGAATTAATAATATGAATATTAATCATAATAAATAAAAAGCTTAACTAAAAATAAAAGCTTAACTTAAAGCTTAACTAGCATATAATATACAGGAAAATCTCATAAGATTACAATGCAAATAAAATAGCAAAATAATGAAGTACCTACTTTAAAATAATCTGAATTATATAGATAATTTTAAACAATTTAAACTTTTAAATCGTGTTATACTTTTAAATATAACTTTTTTACTTAGGTTATACTTTTTTTCACTTATGTATATATTTTTAATAAAATCAGAAATTTCAGCTAAGGAATGTGAACTTATTTTTAGTGTTTACTAAGACTATTTCTTAAGATTTTGAAGTATTTCTCAATTAAAGTTAGAATTTTTTTATTCTGAATTATTTACTCATGGTTTTACATAATGACAGCGCGTTCAAATGTTCATGGGTTCGAATCCCACCTCGGGCTTATTTGTAAGTAGTGATAAGGAATCCACTTTAAACTTTTGGTCTCAGGCTAATAAACCTTCGTGAAACGCGACTGTCGGGCAACAGACATTTACACCATTTCTAACTGGCAACAAAATTGGAACAATAGTTCAACTGGACGATACCTTTATGAAATTTTTCCTATAGTTTCCACAAATGTTCGTTTTGAAATTCCTCACACTAATTATTTTCTCACCAATCATGGACCTTTCATGATTTACTATAAAAAAATAAAGAAAGCTTCGACAAATAAATGTATTTGCGATTCAGTAGGCTCAAGAATTCATTATATTAAGGACTGTCAATTAACCGCCAATCAAACAATCCTCCAATCAAACAAACTCACAATTCATCAAATTCAGGATTTCCAACAACTACAGAAAAAAGAAATTAATAGAACTAAGCAAATATCTCATGGACAAGGACCTTAAAATTTGCAATGAACCCAAAGAAATGATAACTACACCTCAGAAAAAAGCTCAGATTCTGATTAAATATTTTACAATAGCACAGCTTCAATCCAGTTCAGACAAACTTATGGTATTTTAATACTTTAATTATTTTTTATATTGTTTTACTCTGTTTATTTATCTTATAAATAACTGTAAATATTTTAATTCTCTTATTTTATATCTTTTAATTCTATTTTTACTTTCTATTTTTGCATTATGCTTATTTTGTTTATTTACTGTAACAGAACTGTGAGGCATTGATCTACTGTGTACATCAAAGCAGGCCTTTTGTATCCCACGACATGTAATCTTCACCAATATTTAAATAAATTAAAGCGGGTTACGGTTCTCGCGGGGTGCCCCTGAGGTCTCTTTGCTCATATTGATGTAGAGGGGATAACAATCTGATAAACGTTGGAATAGTTCAGGGTGCCCCCTCGTCTATTAAATTCTGTCTCTGGTCCAATTATTTCCAATTATTATAAAAAAGAAACCTCTCACCTAATCAACCTTCATTTATCAATATTTCTTTAATACTTTACTTATTTTTAAAACTCCTAAATTTTACAGTGATTTAAAATATTTTATGTTGAATAGTCTTACTTGCTTCTTGTTTTACATTTTTTATTATCTTAATAAGTAATTTATCTATTTTCATAGTTAATCTAATTTTTTTTATATTTAGTGTTGTATTGTCTCTCTTGTTGTATTTTTTATTTAATTGTTCATTAATTTGTTTAATTGTTCAAAAAATTTTATGACTAATAAAGTATGAAGGAGAATAATTTAGAATGTTCTGGAATGAAATAGAGTGGTTTAATTAATTTTGGTTAATTAGAAAAAACTGAAAAAATTTTATCTTGTATTGATAATGTTAGATTAAATGGTGCAGGTGAGTGTTAAGTAAAGTTGACTTACCTGAGTACTAGAGCCACTAGAGGGGTGTTGATGTTGATTTTCCTTGATGATCTTATGGTTTGAATGTTGAGTAACCAGTTTGAAGTGTCCAATGGGTTTAATTTTTTAATTTGAATAGATTCAGCTTAGCCCTAACAGGCGTCCACCATTGAAGTTTCGTTTGGGAATTGAAAAACGTTATAATTTCGTAAATAATTCGATTTTATTAGTAAATTTTATATCAATTTAATCCTTAGAGCTTTAGTAATTGAATGGGATATACTTTAGGTGGATGAAAAGTTTAAAAATTTAGTTTTATGTGAAGAATTTCGTGACAACTAAATAGGATCCAAGCAATATGCTAACAGTTACGGTTCTGACGACCAGAGACAGGAATAACGATGTGTGAGATCCCGGACTGTACCTAAAGCCCCTATTACATTAGAGTTGCCCAGATTTCAGTTTGAGCAACTCCCGTAGACTTAACATTACGTGACGTCACAGCTTAAAATTTGAGCAACTCGTTCTTTTCGTCCAATGAATGCTTGAGATTTCTTTCAGGTTTGCTGTAAGAAAATAACAGCTTTACTAGATTTTATAATAGATCCCTTTTTTGGCTAACATTTTTAAGGTTGCCATATTTTACTCACAGGGTGTCCACATTTCATAATGAATTTTTATTTGGGAATTTAATTTGTAGCCAAATATTATTTACTATACGCCATCGTGCTTCGTGTGAACCTTTACTTTTAAGATGGGGAAAGAATCTCTGCCGACGTGAAAATCAATGCTAATACATCAGTAACACATTTTTGTGTGTATAATTTATTCTTAAATAAAAAGACTAAGAATTTGAAACAAAAAATAATTTCAGATTGAAACTTCAATTTAAACATGAAATTCTACAAACACCACACAAAATTGTATGTATTGTATTGTAAGATTTTCCTATACAAAAATAATTTCTTAACAACAATGTTTATAAAAAATTAATGATTAACTATTGATATATTAAAAAAAGAATCTCAAATTACTATTTTAAAAGTTGTGGAAATGCACAAAAATTATATTTTTTTAAAATATATATTAGTTATGATTTTGAATTTATAATTTATTTTTAAAATTAAGAAATCAATTATTTCTCTTTTTTATTAAAGTAAATATTGTGGCATATTAAAATAAGATTCATTTTTAAACTAATTATTTTTTACTTTTAAACAAACACACAACATAAAAGCAGAGATTCTTTGCACTATCTTTATTTACATGCAGTTTCTTAAATTATAATCTGTAATAAAATGACAAGTATATTTTGAATAAATATATATATATTTATGTTTTGTGGGAAAAAAATGAAGAAAAGAAATAATTGATAGCATTTTGTGATGACATTATATAAATAGTTTGTTTCATATTACATTTTCAAATTTAAAAAAATGTTATGAAATTTTATGAAACTAAAAGAATGAAGTGCTATTTAGCATCATAGCTGATAATCTTGCAATTGAAAGCAGAATCTTGCAATTCTTGCAGTAGTGACTGCAATTAGTCTTATATTGTTCATTTCAATGATTAGTTAATTGCTTTACATTGGAAGTCAAAATACTCTCTATATTGACCATGATGTGAATTAAATTATTTTGCAAATATAGCAATCATCTATATTTTTTATACTTACTTTCACATTATTTGTATTTACATCGCAAATAAGAACAAATACAAGATTTCTATTTTAATCAAATATTGTATTTAATTTCATTATTAAAATTGTAACTTTTTAACACACAAAATTGTAACACAGCCCTTTTTAAATTTGATTTTTAACTAGTTTTACTATAATCTATAATATGTTAAAAATGCTTCATCATAAAAACAATTGAAAAATGCTTGAAATTATTAAAATAGAAATTTTCGCTTATATTAAAATCATTTCACTATTTTATTTGTACACTCCAGTATTTTCATCATTATAGGAATTTATTTTTAAGTCTAATTTACATACTGTGAAAAGTAAATGGAGTTAGTTGTAAGATTGCAATATATTTTGGATGAGTAAATGAACATTATGTAAGTGTGTTCTAGGGAAAAAATGTATAAAAGAATTTAATTATATGAAGAATAATAATGAAATCTTATAAATATGTATTTGTAAATAATAAAACAAAATGCTTGTGCCTTCAACATTTAATTATAATGCATTAACTTGCTAAAAAGAAAAACAGGAAATTAATGTAATGAAAAAATAAAAGTAAAATTAACACTAAATATTTTTATATGGCATACTTATTTCGACTGAAGTTTCAGTTTAAATATGCAAATGTAAGTTCAACACAAACTGTAAACATTGTAAAATGACAAAATAGTCTAATGTATTGAATAACTAACAAAACTTTAAATGAAATTAATGTTTGAAAACTCAGTAAATTTAATAAATATTGATATTGGAACACTTCTCATCTATTTTGCTGAAGAAATTAAAAACAATTTTAATTATCTGAGTTTTTAACTATCTATTAAATTTATTATGTGTTTCATCTATAATATTGAAAAAGCATACATAAAAGACAAAAAAATTTTTTAATCTTCATCAAATGAGTTTATTAAATTGATTATTTCTAACTGAAGAGCATTTCATTTTTGTTTGTTTTTAATACCGGCAATTCTGCTAGATTGAAATGGAATACAATAATTAAAACCAATAACTTATTTCCATGTTATTACTTCCACTTGGCGAAAAAAAGACAAAACATGATCCGTGTTTAAAATCATTGGCGATATGAATTGCTCGAGTTGCTGCTGCATGCACAAAAAAGTTGCTCATTCTCGGCAACTTATAACGCCAATAACTTTCATTTGGCATGAAACTTGGCGAAAACGAAATGATTTACAAATTTCAACTGCGCAGCTGTGAAAAAAATTCTGTAATATTATATGGGCGGATAGAACGAGTTGCTCAAATTTTTAGCTGTGACGTCACGTAATGTTAAATCTATGGGAGTTGCTCAAACTGAAATCTGGGCAACTCTAATGTAATAGGGGCTTTATTAAGTTCTAAAAAACATACATAATATTAAATAGTTGGCTAGTAAATGTAGAAAGTTGTTAGTAATTTAATACTTGATCGAAAACAGCCGTTATTTAAGGCAAAATAAGTTAAAATGTACAATATGATGAAAAACCGAATGTTGTATCAGCAGAAACTGAAGCTATTCAGAGAAAACTAAGCATTTATTGCTGGCATAAGCAAGGTTCGGGATTACACAACTGGTTAGACCAATCAGCGTAGAGGAGTTATTCCTGCTTTTAGTTTTTCTAGGTAAATAATAGCATGGTATTTTTTGAATTGAAGTAGATATTTTTTAAAAATTTTTAACATAAAAAGTATTGGGGATTGCAAGATGGGGGATATTTCCGCAAACAGATTTGCTCCTAATCTAACCTTGATTGCATTTCAAATACATTTTATTTTTTGAAAGAATAATTTTATTTTAGTTCTTGTTATTTTGTATTGTTAACATTAACATTAATAAACGATTTAATGACTTAACAGATAAATACCTAAATCCGAAGTTAAGTCTGAAAATTTGAATTTAATCATATAGTTCCTTTTTTAAAAATTATCTCAAATGTTTTCAAAATTCAAATGAATTTTTAAGTATAAAAAATGCAAGTATTCTTTTCTATATTGTAAGGTTGTTGAAATGGGAGCCGGCGTACAAAAAAATTTATATAAAATGTGCTAAAACAGTATTATGCTTTCAATATAATGAATATCACAAAGTTATATATCAAGAATTAAAATCGAAAAATATTATCAAAATTGAAAAAAGTAATTATTATTTAAAGTGACAGAGGGTATATTCTTAAGACTTTAAAAGCTAAACAACAAAAATTTTTATAAGCATTTATTTTTCTATTCTTAATATTTATCTATTACTAGTTTAGAAAAACATTAATGTTTTAGATTATCACAAATTTACTTAAGGCGAAAAAGTTATGTTTGGTATCGAAAGATTACTTATTTATTTATTTTATAAATTCAGAGCACACCTTTAATTCTAAATTGATCAGTTTTATGAACGTTAATGAATATTCGATAATGAATCTTTTTTTATAATTATATTTTTAGACCATCATATAACTAATGTACTATAAGTTTTCCGTGAATATGTTAACTTTCTTTAATATGGTTTATTTTTACTCAAATAAATAACACCATATTCTTATAAAAAAGATTAGCTAGCAATTTAAATATTTTATATGGTGCAACAGTAAATAGTGTTGATATATTTTTCAATATTATGTTTCATTAAAAAGAAATAACACATGTATATTATTCTTGGCTACACACTTATGAGACAATCATATTATACTATTGCCTTAAGATATTTCTGTTTTATTATCGACATTTGAAGTGTATGTAAAAAGAAATAACGAAATAAAAAGCAATATGCAGCGAGTAAACCTATTAATAAATTTTTTCCTAATGCACAAAAATAAAAACGCAAATTAAATGAATTTTAGTCATTAAGGTAAATGTTATTTATTAAGGACGACACATCGATTTTACTATAACAGCCATGAGCTCTTTCACTGGAAATTAAATTATTTCCGTTTACGAAATTTATTTGTTTATTTCAGTCATAACTAGTTGATAAAAAATGTCGTCAAAAACAATAAAAACTGAATTAAATTAACTAAGATGTAAGAAATAATTAGCATAAGCAGGAAAATTATTAAAATTTAACTTAGAAAAGAAGGCAAGCTCGTTAGTAATTTAAAAGTACATATGGATTTAAAATTTTTGTGTAATAAAATCGCTTAATTCAATTAGCTTAGGAACTAAAATTAAAATAATAATGTATAAACTTGCATTTTATTTATAAAGCAACAAATTTATAGATTATTAAATTTTAAAGTTGAATCTTGGCGAAAAACTAATCAGTATTTTAGATATTTGGCGTAAAACTAAGGCTGAGTTGTAGTTTTCAAAGAAAAGTCTCCAAGGAGTGTGGTTTGAGTGATTAAGACCGATCAATCAAACCACCGATTAGGGGGAAAGCAAAAATATGTGGTTTCTACTATGCGAAAATATACGTCGCGGCCGCTTTCGGTGAAAACTCTGCGACGTATCTCTGCCGACGCAAGCCGCTTTCGAACAGGATAGCTTCAACGTATCCCTGCCGTCATGAACCGCTTTTCTACCAGTTTATTGCGACGTAACAGATACGTCGCGGACGCTGAGTCGGTTAATGATAAATTTGATAATTTGAATGATTCTATATATTTCCAAATTGTCGGCAATAACATACCTAATTGTAATTAGTAGTTCATTTTATTCAGCTTAAAAATTGACTGATCAAATTAAAATAATAATGGTTATTACTTGAAATATTTAAATAATTTGTCCTATTTCTTATTAGTTAAAGTCTTGTTTTAGTTCACTTGTTATTCGAAATTTAACTCTTCGAAGTGCTGCTAGCTTTGGATCTTTCCACTTGCTTAGACTTTTGTATGATGAATTCATGTTCTACGTCATTGAGCACTGTATAGCAAGAGCTACAGGAACTACTAGCTTTGCTGTGATGGGAGAAGTAATATTGCCATTTTTTATTTTATATATTAAGATTTTATGATTTGAGTATTGCATATAAATTATGCAATTATCAAAAGACTTTTTGTTTATGAAGTGTTGTGTTTAGAGTTATCAGGCCTTACAGGCTCCTACACAGTATTGGCTCTGTAATACAGTCCAATTACAGATATCTTATAGTTATTGCAATGCTGAAGACATATACATTATGTGACACTATACCCTCTCTCTCTCTCTCTTCCTTTACGTGAGCGCCCCTGGCGGGGAGAAGGAAAGACCGTCAGTTGGGCTTTTGATTTCGAACTCTCAACATGTGTTTTAATCATCCTTTTCATTTAGTGTTTCTGTTTGTTATTGTGTGTAACTTAACTTTGAATAATTAAATTATTGTTACACTAAAGGCTGTTTTGATTAAACCCACAACCACCGGACACAATTACTAATTAATATAATTAGATAATACAAAAAATATATACACAAAAAGAGTAAAATATGCACACAAAATGAGATAGTAAAATATATATATACTGTAGCTATACTATAGTTCAAGGTTATGCTATGTTTGGGAAATTATGTTATTAATAGTCTGTTCTGTAGATAAAGAGAGAACCAGTTGGGGCTGCAACTTGATCAGTTGGGAAGTTGAATTGACAGGTGGGGAGCTGGCAGCTACTTAGTCCTGGAGGTTGAAGGATTCCTCCAAGGAGGTCTGGGTTGGTGAGTATTGATCCCTGCAGATGTCCAGTCCCTTCGATACCAGTAGTGTCATTATATGGTTAACTTTCAGTCTACGAAATGGTTCTATTATGCAGAGAGTGATAAATGAGAGATCTGATTGTTGGCTGGATTTCTTGATGTAATGGTCTTTCGTGATTGGGCAATTTAGCAGGCAGTGTGTTGAAGTGCCTGTTGCTCCACAGATGCAGAAAATCAGATGTGGCTTTGTTTATCTTGTGGTAGTAGATGGGAAAGGGACCATGGTTGGTAATTAAGAAGTTGATGAATGGGTTGGAGGATAAGCGTGTGATTGAGACTCTTGGGAAAAGGTTATAAGCGGCTCTGCCTGTGGATTAATTTTCCCAAATCTGTTGCCATTATTTTAGTATGTGTTTAAACAGCAGTTGTTTCAGATAGGATTTCGGTTTAGGGATATCTTCCGTCTGTTGGTCTAAGCTCGTTGCTGCATCTTTCGCTGCCTGGTCAGCTTGTTCATTTCCAGCGTTGTCGGAATGGCCGGGTTAAAACCCGGCAATGTTGGATATGACATGACTCAGAGATGGTATGTAGCAGAGAATTAAGGTTACAACACGTTCAACAGAGAATCTAGACTTAAATGACGAAGCATTTCATAGCCGATTCCATCAGATCGTGGACTGGTATTAATGGCCTGATGTAATGCTCTCTTCAATTCCAACATCCACCGTTAACACTTGCAAGGCAAAGCTGGTCCATGGTTGAAACGAATTGGTGTTCGCTCAGCACAACTCTTTGTCCATAAGACCGAAGGAATATAAGAGTCGTTGTTTGAAACGCTAGCAAAGGTTACACCAAGGACGTTAGCGATGTCCTTAGGAGAAGAGTATGCAGCAACTCCGGATTTCAAAATAGGAATGGAAAATTCTCTATATATTCCATTGACTGCTTTCACTTTTCTCCACAACTGTTTACTGGATGTGGAAGAAGTAATAGAGGATACATAGCGAGACCGGGATTCCTTCTGACTTCGACGACGGGCTCTACGAGCTAATGCTTTTGCTCTCTTAAAGGCGATGAGATTCTCCGTTGTGGGGTACCTCCATAATAACATCCATAACCTCCTTTGTTTTCTATAAGTTAGCTGGCATTCTTTGTTCCACCAAGGTTTGCAACGCCTGCGTGTTATAAAGGAACTCTTAGGAATTGACGCATCAGCTGCATTCAATATTGCTTCGGTGACCTTATATATGGCATCATCAATATCATCGATCGTAACCATTTCATTATCAATAACTGCCAATTGTGTAAATAACGCCCAATCTGCCCGACTGTACACGTCAGTAGGTAGACGTTGTCTTATACTACTACCTCCAGTCTGGGAGATGACGAGAGGAAAATGATCGCTGTTATGCAGATCATTTCCTACTGTTAGATTTAACAATGGCAGAAGAGATGGAGAACAAATGGCCAGATCGAAAGAATGAAATGTTCTTGTGGGTACATGGAAATATATCTTCTCGTCGGTATTAAGCAGACAGAGACTATTATCTGAAATAAACCGCTCTATCTGCCGACCGCGAGAATTAGTATCAACATTTCCCCACAAAGAACTATGGCCGTTAAATTCACCTAACAACAGAAATGGTGTTTGCAGCTGATCTATTAATGCATCGAGTTCCTCTTGGCAGATGACATCATGTGGTGGTAAATATAAACTACAGACAGTTATTAAGTATGCAGTAAGAATTCTTACAGCAACAAGCTGTAGAGTAGTATTCAATTGATGGGCAGTGCTAGAAAGATTATTAGATGTTAATATACAAACACCTCCAGACACTGCACCATCGTCACCACAGTCTTTTCTAAAGCTTTTAAACCCAAACATGGAAAAATTATTGCTGGACTTCAGGAATGTTTCCTGAAGTGCAACACATGCGAGATTGTAGGCTGAAATTATGGACTTGATTTCATCATGATGAGAGCGCAAACCATGGCAGTTCCAAGAAACAAAGGAAGTTATTGTTTAATTTGAAAAGCTCCTTTCCCGGAGCTGGAAGGCATGTTATCTGACTTCTCATCGAGTGACAGATCTTCGTCGGAGGGATGTAGAGACACAGCGTCAGCTTCAAGGGATAAGGCTTTACGGGTAGACATGAAGGGTCTGATATTGCCCTCCTTTGCAGATTTTAGTTTTAATGCCTTTAGGGCTTTAGATTTAGCCATCGGAGCTTTTCTACGGAGAGTAGTTGCGGATGGTGTTTTTGACTTTTTTCAGATGTAAGGGGTAATTTGACTATTGGAAGAGAAACAGCATCCGTTTGCGTACTAGCCGTTATGGTGACCTTGGCGGCGACACATGCATAGCTAACTCCTGCTTAAGTTGTGCGTGCTGTAATAGCACGTCTCGCCTCAGGATATGAGCAGTTATTCTTAACTTTAGTGGTTGTGATCTCCTTCTCCAGTAACCAGATAGGACAACTTCTAGCGTAGGAGGGGTGGTCACCTTTACTGTTTACACACCTCTCCTTTGCAGTACAAGACGAACTGTCGTGGCCAACTGCTGCGCTGCGAGCGCAAGTCAGTTTGCCCCTGCAAGTCGCTTTTGAGTGACCAAATCTCTGGCACCGGAAACAACGCAAAGGATTTTGTATAAAAGGCCTGACGGATAGATGCATATACGCATCTTTAATATGCTGCGGAATGTCTGGCGTCGCAAATATCAGTACGAGATGTTTAGTATTAATAATCTGCCCATCCCGTCTAATAGTGATGCGTCTTACAACACAGACCTTTTGATCTTTGAGATTTTCTAATATCTCGTCCGCAGGCGTATTTAACAAATCCTTGGCGGATACCACACCACCTGAAAAGTTAAGATTAATATGAGGTTGGACGGACACCTCAAGATTAGCAAGCATGTTTATGCTGCTTATAAGAGTAGCTTGTGCTTCTGAAGCAACTTCGACCATTAAATCTCCAGAACGCAGCTTCCGAATGCTCTTCACTTCGCCGATATTGCCAGAAATACCTTTCTGGATTAGGAAAGGGGATACATTATCAAAAGTCCCTCTTTCCTTTTCTGAATGTAGAATTTTGCTTTAAGTAAAGTCAAGGTATGCTCCCGTGGGAGAGATGGTTGGTTGGGTTTTATGGCGCAAGGTCCAAATAAGGACAAGCTGCGCCAGAAATTTTTTTTGTATAATATTTTTTTTATTATTTTAAACCAATCAACTTTTAAAATTACTTTAAAAAATATAAGAAATATTTATAAAATTGTTAACATAAAAAATAGACAAACACCGAACATATAAATGATTAAATTATATCTAAAACATATAAGATAAAAAAACCTAAGCTAAATCTGTAAAATGTTTTATGTATTTAATTAAAAATCTTTAAATTAAAATTATATATAATCTATAAAACCAATGTTTCTTAAAAAAGCAATAATATTTTGATGCGGTGGTTCGCCCAGCAAATCCCGCATCGTTAAAAGATCAGTTTTAAAAAATTTAAAACGATGTTGGTTAAAATAAGAACATGAAATTAAAATATGAAACACAGTGTATGGTTCGTCACGCGTTTAGCACCAATGTTTTAATTCATTTAAGAATAGATGCTTATGAGTGAAACGTGTGTGTCCAATACGAAGGCGGGTTAATTTAACATCCGCACTCCGTAAAGGTAAAACTGGAAATGAAATGAGAGATGGAGTTATGGTATACAGTTTGTTGCTGACTTGCATTCTCCATGATTCCTGCCAAAGTTTTTGCACAAAACTTTTTACACCTTTTCTCGCATCACAAAGTGGAACGGAAGGCTGAAGTGGAGTAGATGCAGACTTTGCAGCTGCATCAGCCCTCTCGTTACCATCAAGATCTACATGCCCTTGGATCCAACAAAAAACAATATCATATCCCCTGCACTTTAGAGTGTCTACTATACAAAAAATCTACATATACGCATCTTTAATATGCTGCGGAATGTCTGGCGTCGCAAATATCAGAACGAGATGTTTAGTATTAATAATCTGCCCATCCCGTCTAATAGTGATGCGTCTTACAACACAGACCTTTTGATCTTTGAGATTTTCTAATATCTCGTCCGCAGGCGTATTTAACAAATCCTTGGCGGATACCACACCACCTGAAAAGTTAAGATTAATGTGAGGTTGGACGGACACCTCAAGATTAGCAAGCATGTTTATGCTGCTTATAAGAGTAGCTTGTGCTTCTGAAGCAACTTCGACCATTAAATCTCCAGAACGCAGCTTCCGAATGCTCTTCACTTCGCCGATATTGCCAGAAATACCTTTCTGGATTAGGAAAGGGGATACATTATCAAAAGTCCCTCTTTCCTTTTCTGAATGTAGAATTTTGCTTTAAGTAAAGTCAAGGTATGCTCCCGTGGGAGAGATGGTTGGTTGGGTTTTATGGCGCAAGGTCCAAATAAGGACAAGCTGCGCCAGAAATTTTTTTTGTATAATATTTTTTTTATTATTTTAAACCAATCAACTTTTAAAATTACTTTAAAAAATATAAGAAATATTTATAAAATTGTTAACATAAAAAATAGACAAACACCGAACATATAAATGATTAAATTATATCTAAAACATATAAGATAAAAAAACCTAAGCTAAATCTGTAAAATGTTTTATGTATTTAATTAAAAATCTTTAAATTAAAATTATATATAATCTATAAAACCAATGTTTCTTAAAAAAGCAATAATATTTTGATGCGGTGGTTCGCCCAGCAAATCCCGCATCGTTAAAAGATCAGTTTTAAAAAATTTAAAACGATGTTGGTTAAAATAAGAACATGAAATTAAAATATGAAACACAGTGTATGGTTCGTCACACGTTTAGCACCAATGTTTTAATTCATTTAAGAATAGATGCTTATGAGTGAAACGTGTGTGTCCAATACGAAGGCGGGTTAATTTAACATCCGCACTCCGTAAAGGTAAAACTGGAAATGAAATGAGAGATGGAGTTATGGTATACAGTTTGTTGCTGACTTGCATTCTCCATGATTCCTGCCAAAGTTTTTGCACAAAACTTTTTACACCTTTTCTCGCATCACAAAGTGGAACGGAAGGCTGAAGTGGAGTAGATGCAGACTTTGCAGCTGCATCAGCCCTCTCGTTACCATCAAGATCTACATGCCCTTGGATCCAACAAAAAACAATATCATATCCCCTGCACTTTAGAGTGTCTACTATACAAAAAATCTGTGACACAACCGGATGACAAGTAATATTAATACTCTCCACAGCTTCTAAAACACTCATGCTGTCAGTGTAAATACAAAACCTATAGAAATTTTTCGTACCTATATGCTGAAGGGCGCGAAATATTGCAATTGCTTCATCAGTGAAAATGGAGCAGGACATGCTGAGGCTGTAATTAAGACACATATTGTCAACATAAATACCAATGCCAACATGTCCTGCAGACTTCGATCCATCTGTATATACAGGTATGTATGTATCAAACTGAGAGCGATGAGATGAATAGAGCTGATGGAAGATAACTGGAGTTGTGTTCGATTTTCTGAACTGTGCAAAGGGATTGATTATTTTAATTTGTGGCTCATACCAGGGGGGATGTAAAGTTCGATCAGTAGAATATATACGAACGTCATGCAGGTCAGATAATAACAGATCGGATTTTATTCTATAGAGAAAAGGTGGTATGCTCCTTGGACGAGCATGATATAGTCTTTTAAGAGCAGATGTAGGAATCATGGAATGTAATAGATGATGAGGGTCAGACATGATCTTAGCATAATAATTGAGAGACTGCTGCATTCGTCTCAGGTCTAACGGCAGTTGATGGCAAATTGCATATAGACTCTGGACGGGTGATGTGCGGAATGCGCCCGAACATATTCTCAGAGCATTGTGGTGAACCGTGTCCAATCTGCATAAAACCGAATGTCTAGCTGATCCATAGACGACACATCCGTAGTCGATGCGTGATAAAATTAGTGATTGATATATTCGAAGTAGTGATGTGCGATCTGCACCCCAGGATGTGTTTGAAAGCACCCTGAGGATATTAAGCGATCGCTCACACTTCTTCCGCAGATTTAAAACATGCGGAAGGAAAGTTAATTTTCGATCGAATATTACACCAAGAAATTTCATTTCGCTGACTACGGGAATAATTGTGTTGTCAATCAGAAACTCTGGATCACTATGTATATTAGTTTTCCTGCAGAAGTGGACACATCTACTCTTGCTAGGAGAAATTGTATGGCCATTCTCAGCACACCATGCAGCAAATTTACTAACAGCTGTTTGTAATTGTCTCTCAATTAAACGAATATTTGACCCCTCACATGATATCTGCAAGTCATCAACATACAATGTACCATGAACAGAAGGTGATAAGTTATGAAGTATTCTACTAAGATGAAGGATAAAAAGGGTGACACTCAAAATACAACCTTGAGGTACACCCTCAACTTGATTAAAATAATCAGAATAAAATGTTCCTATACGAACTTTAAAAATACGGGAGCATAAAAAATTTTTCAGGAATATCGGAAGATTACCCCGAAAGCCAAAATCGTATAACGAACGGAGAATTCCGTATCGCCATGTACGGTCATATGCCTACTCTATGTCGAAGAAAATGGAAACCAGATGGTTCCTCCGCACAAAGGCGTTGCGGATCTGTGTTTCCAAATAAGTAATGTTATCAAGAGTGGATCTCCCTTTACGGAAGCCACTCTGATTAACAGGTATGCATTTCTTCTTTTCTAGGACATACACGAGACGGGCGTTGACCATACGTTCGAGAGTCTTACATAAGCAACTCGTCAGAGCAATTGGTCGATAATTTGAAGGATCTGAAGGATCCTTACCAGCCTTAAGGATTGGAATCACTATTGCTTCGTTCCAAAGTGATGGAAATGTGTTTTCTGTCCAGATCCTATTGAACAAAATTAATAAATTCGATAGGGAATCTGGACTTAAATGACGAAGCATTTCATAGCTGACTCCATCAGGTCCTGGACTGGTATTATTGGCCTGCTGTAATGCTCTCTTCAATTCCAACATCCGAAATTCACAGTTGTAAGGCAAAGCTTGTCCATGGTTGAAACGAATTGGTGTTCGCTCAGCACGACTCTTTGTCCTTAAGAACGAAGGACTATAAGAGTCGTTGCTTGAGACGCTAGCAAAGGTTTCACCAAGGACGTTAGCGATGTCCTTAGGAGAAGAGTATATGGCAGCTCCGGATTTCAAAATAGGAATTGAATATTCTCTACAGATTCCATTGGCTGCTATCACTCTTCTCCACAACTGTACTGGATGTGGAAGAAGTAATTGAGGATACATAGCAAGACCAGGATGCCTTCTGGCTTCGACGACGAGCTCTGCGAGCTAAATCTTTTGCTCTCTTAAAGGCGATAAGATTCTCCGTTGTAGGGTATCTTCTAAATAACCCCCATGACTTTCTCTGTTTCTTATAGGTTTTTTTGACATTCATCATTCCACCAAGGTTTGCAACGCCTGTGTGGTATAGAGGAACTCTTAGGTATTGATGCGTCAGCTGCATTAATAATTGTTTCGGTGACTTTATATACGGCTTCATCAATATTTTCGATCATAACCATTTCGTTTTCAATAACTGCCAATTGTATAAATAACGTCCAATCTGCCCGACTGTACACGTAAGTAGGTAAGCGTTGTCTTACACTACTACCTCCAGTCTGGGAGATGACGAGAGGAAAATGATCGCTGTTGTGCAGATCATTTCCTACTATTAGATTTAACAATGGCAGAAGAGATGGAGAACAAATGGCCAGATCGAGAGAATGAAATGTTCTTGTGGGTACATGGAAATAAGTCTTCTCGTCGGTATTAAGCAGACAGAGACTATTATCTGAAATAAGACGCTCTATCTGCCTACCGCGAGAATTTGTATCATCACTTCCCCACAAAGAACTATGGCCGTTAAAGTCACCTAACAACAGAAATGGTGTTGGCAGCTGATCTACTAATGCATCGAGTTCCTCTTGGCGGATGACATCGTGTGGTGGCAAATATAAACTACAGACTGTCAACAAGCATGAAGTATGAATTCTTATTGCAACAGCCTGCAGAGTAGTATTCAATGGATGGGCAGTGCTGGGAAAAGTATTAGATGTTAATATACAAACACCTCCAGACACTGCACCATCATCACCACAGTCCTTTCTAAAGCTTTTAAACCCACGCATGGAAAAGTAATTGCTAGACTTCAGGAATGTTTCCTGAAGTGCAACACATGCGGGGTTGTAGGCTGAAATTATAGACTTGATGTCATCATGATGAGAACGCAAACCATGGCAGTTCCAAGAAACAAAGGAAGTTATTGTTGAATTTGAAAGGCTCCTTTCCTGGAGCTGGAAGGCATGTCATCTGACATCTCCTCGAGTGACAGATCTTCGTCCGAGGGATGTAGATATACGGCGTCAGCCTCCAGGTTTAAGGCTTTACGGGTGGATATGGAGGACCTAACAATGCCCTCTTTTGTTGATTTTAGTTTTAAAGCCTTTACGGCTTTAGATTTAGCAATCGGAGCTTTTCTACGAATAGTCGATGTGGATGTTGATTTTGGCTTTTGTACAGATGTAGGGGGTAATTTAACAATCGGGAGTGAAAGAGCATCCGTTTGTGTACTAGTCGATCTGGTGACCTTGGCAGCAACAGTCGCATAGCTGATTCCTACTTGAGGTGTTCGAGCTGTAACAGCCCGTCTCGCCTCAGGATATGAACAGTTATTTTTAACTTTCGTGGTTGTGATCTCCTTCTCCAGTATCCAGATAGGACAACTTCTAGCGTAGGAGGGGTGGTCACCTTTACAGTTGACACACCTCTCCTTTGCAGTACAAGACGAACTGTCATGGCCAACTGCTGCGCAGCGAGCGCAAGTCAGTTTGCCCCTGCAAGTCGCTTTGGAGTGACCAAATCTCTGGCACTGGAAACAACGCAAAGGATTTGGTATAAACGGCCTAACGGATAGATGCATATACGCAGCTTTAATATGCTACGGTAGGTCTGGCGTCGCAAATGTCAGTACGAGATGTTTAGTATTGATAAACTGCCCATCTCGTCTGATAGTGATGCGTTTTACAGCACAGACCTTTTGATCTATGAGATTTTCTAAGATCTCGTCCGTTGGCGTATTTAGCAAATCCTTGGCGGATACCACACCACGTGAGAAGTTAAGGTTCATATGAGGTTCGACGGACACCTCAAGGTTAGCTAGCATGTTCATGCCGCTTATGAGATTTGCTTGCGTATCTGAATTAACTTCTACCATCAAATCACCAGAACGAAGTTTCCGAATGCTCTTTACTTCTCCGATATTGCCACTAATACCTTTTTGGATTAGGAAAGGGGATACATTATCAAAGGTACCCTCCTTCCTTTTCACAATGTAAAATCTTGCCTTTATTAACTTAAAAGTATGCTCCCGTGGGAGAGATGAGAATAGTAATGTTTCCATATTTAAGATGGAATATTCGGGACCTGACGGCACCACCCACCACCGAGTCCAACAAGGGGATGCAGACCAGCTGCACCAGTGCTAGCCAGGTCCTATACGCTCACAGTACATCCCTGAAGTGGCCTCCACCCTTAACGAGTCACCCAGTAGATGTACCGATCGCTTGATCCATAAAGCCGATTGCTGTGCTGAGGACCACAACACACCTCCCGTTTACCTGAAGCAGAGGCCAAAGCAATGTGTTGGTCTCTGGAGGCCTCAATTACCAGGATCCTCCTTTCCAGGGACACGGGTCTCCACGCACGGCAAACACGTGGGTGATTTAGTCCCCAAGAGGAGCTAATAGCAACAGAGCGGCGAAAGCTACTCAAGGGGAGCCCTCAACCTCTTACGAGGCAACCACACTGAGGGAGAAGAGGAAGAAAAAGCAGAAGAGTAGAGGTGAGAGGAAAAGAAAGAAGAGGACAGATCACTGGGGTACCTCGGGATTGTGACACCCGTGTTTACCTAAAGAAGGTAAACCCCCTGAGGGGATGGAGTGACGTGGAAAATATTGTTCGCCTTCATGCTTCGTGACTTGGTTCACAGGTGCAGACTGGGTTATAAATAAGTAATAAATAATAATTATAATATATATATATATATATATATATATATATATATATATATATATATATATATGTCTATATATGTATATATATATATATATTCTTTGAGCTATTAAGCATTTTAAAAATAGTGGTTTAACGAAAAAAGATACAGAAGTGTTAAAAACACAATAGGAAGTGATATGCTTTTTATATTGTTGTGTAATATAATTTTAATTGATTTCTGAATAATGATAAATGTAAAAGCATCTTTTATTTCTTTATTTGTTATAAGCCTAAATTCGTCGACGCTTTTGAAGCTTTCCATTTATTTCCCCCACAATATGATTTAATAAGAATTTCCTATAATGTGTGCTTCTAGATACGTAAACTTTTCTGTTTCGATCACCCAATGTTTCCACACGCGCTCAAAATGCAGAACACTTTCAGGAAAGAATCACGTCTTTCTAAGCACATGCATTACAAGTAACATGTGTAGCAAAGCTTCCCCCATCCCCGAAACAGCCCTTGCTGGATGGAAAAGAAACGGCTCTTACTACCTTCAAATTTGAAGTCCATACAATTGAAAATACACAGTCGGGGTTGAAGAGGATTCAAAGAAATTGTCTGTTCCCCCATAAATATCGATCACTCGTAAATTTTTAGTCTACGCCTTCAAAAGAGAAGAGAAACCTCTTGGCCAGCGACTGATTTATTAGATTTATTATTCCTATGAGAGAACCGAATTTTTGCAGTGGTTCGGAATTTACTATAAACTGTTAAGCCCATATCGAATATTCCATGTAAGTAACAATTGATCACTGAGAGGACAAAAAGATCAACCCATTTCCAGCCAATTTTTTTTGACATTATCAAATTAATGAAAAAAATTTTAATAAATAGTAATCAGCGAACTTTTTTTTTACATTTTTAAGTTTTAATTTTATAAATAAAGCATTTCATTAAAAAAAAATTATGCTGTTTAATTTTTATTCCCATAATATGCTAATGAAACTTAACAATGTTATGTTTTATAATTTTTTAGTAATTATATAAAATATCACATTATGTCGGAATCACACATATGCATGCTCATAATGACAGATACATGGGAGCTTAGAATGAGCACTTGCATAAATATAGTTAATTGAAAGTGAGTGCAAAATCCCTTTATACTTCTTTCTTCTCGAGATTGTTAAAATGATTAATATATATATATATATATATATATATATATATATATATATATATATATATATATATATATATATGCATTTTATAAATTTTTGTATTATATTCATATTGTTTCACACACAAAATCTAAAGATTTAATCGTAAAAATCATTCTTTTTTAAATCTGATAATGTTTAATGTACCAATACACGTTTGAAACGTCAATTTCGACAAAAAAGTGATAAATTTATTTTATTTTTTATGTAAATAAGGAATTTAACTAGTTTTCCAAAACAGGTTTGTTTTTGTCTCTACGTTAATTAGATTCCGAGATATGAAGAATTTCGTAAAGATTAGGAAACCCAAAGTGGACATTTAAAGCACCGGATCAGGAGTTTAAAGAGCCAGAATGTTGCTAAAAATTAGTTTAAACAGCGTTTAATTTTCAAATATAAATTTAGTAAGCTTTTAAAAGATACATAAAATAATTACTTTTCCGGAAATCAATGAGCAAATTAAATAAAAAAATTAATCAGCAAATATGAGAATTTCTTATAAAGACACAATACTTTAATTTTTAAATGCGATTTTCTCAGAACAGGTTTTTGCCTATAATTTGCAGGCTTCAAAAATGATAACTCCAAATATTTTCATAATATCACTATGAAAATTTGATGAGCTTAATCTGTATATTGTTTTCTAGAGAATGTACTAAAAGAATTTTAATCACTTAAATATTTCCCAAATTATGGCCTGTTATTCGAATAATGGCATAGAAAATTTGGCTAAATTTCAGTATAAATATTCAAATGGCTCTAATTTTTTTTATTTTTTAAGAAAAACTTAAAATTTTAGAACATGCTCTAGATAACAGCATATAGATTATTTGGTATAATTTTTTTTAAAATATATTTAACAGTTTTTGATGTAGCAATTAAAATTTTTTAAAAAATGCTTAAAATTGTATACATATTTAACATATCTGAAAAATAATATTGGCATAAATCAAATGTTACTAGCTCAATATTAATGTTTCCTAAAACTAAATAAGAAAAAATGGTTACAATAAATATATGCAGTGTGTTTCAAAAACAGTGCTCCGAACGTGTTCGGGTATCTTAATCTCATTAATGCTCTTAATGTTTATTACTAAGCGTTAAATTGTAATTTGGAATCAAATATCATTCATTATTGTATGATATTCTTTGTTTAATTATGCTAAATTATGTAACTAAAACTAAACTCCATGGCACGACAGCATATGTGGGCCAAGGCCTACAGTGGCCATAACTGTTTTCATGACCGATGGCCCTGGGGTGCGAAGCATATGTCCCAGTTAGGTGGTCAGTCTAACGTGGGACCCCCAGTGTTTAGTTCCCAAGCATGCTTGGTACTCAGTTAATCGACCCACTGAAGGGATGAAAGGCTGAGTCAACTTTGCCCAGCCCGAGGATCGAACCTCGGACCTATGTGATGGGAACGTGAAACGCGCCACTAAGCCACCGGGCTTTTAAATATGTAACTGCATAGAACTCATTATTAAGTAGATAGTAGGACACTGGAGTTTTTTTCTTTATATTTTTGAAGGCACTCCTGTCTTCTCTTTCAACCACAAACCACTCGGTCACCATCCATTCAGACTTGCCACACCCTCTGCTGGATTGTGGCTTTCAGCTATTGATTGCGCCGACAATCACTCAACCTGATTTGGACAACATAAGGAAAAGGACTGCCAATCCAGCACTCCACAGGGGGTGTTGGTCAAGTCCGTTCTCCAGTGTGGGGGAGGGTTTAGTTTCTGCAATGTTCACATTCATTATTCTTTGTAAGCAAAGCAGATGACTGAACTTCATTTCTTCCTTGCATGTAGATCAAAATATATATTCAAATAAATTGTTATATTTTAAAGTGAAACTATTTAAATAACAGGTATTTTACCATGCTTTCCTGAACAATAAATTTCCAAAAGAGAAATTAATTTACTAAACCAAACCATCTATTTTTAATCATTTACTTATTTATTTCAGTGAGAATTTTCTTAATTATTTTTTATCATTGACTTATTTATCCTATATTCGGCAGAATTCAGTATAAAATCATCGGAATTTTTCTGCTCAAGAGGCTTTACTTGATTCTGATGATGTACCGTGCATTCGGTGAAGAGGAGTCTGGTCCCAGAGATGCCATGCTGACTGTTGTCAAGCAGCTGTGGAGAGCGTTGCTTGACCCCTTCATCACAAGTCAGGAGATCAAGGACACTTTGGGGGTGTTAGCTCCCAAAAAAATATAGAACTCTTTCGTTTGGATTTCGAACAGGAGTTCGAGGACTGTGATCCCAACTCCTCTGTCTCTGAGACATTTGTCTCGATGTACGATTCGAAGGGCGATCAATGTAAATGGCAAATTGCCAGAAGGTGTAGAACATTTGCCTATTCCTGAAAAAGCAAAACGTTATTTACTATTAGAGACATAGAATTTGTAAATTTACTTTCTCATTGTTTGTACTGAATCAAAGCATAATTTAAAGCTCATTTCATTAAACATAAAAAAATTGTGTTAATATAAACTCTAGTAATTTTTTCTTCCTGTGAGATAAGATTTCATTTTCTTAGTTTATGTTTTTAATTTTTCAATCCACTTCAGCACGTGTGCAAACAGTATGAAAAGTTTATTTTGATATGAGAAAAGTAGTATTGCGTACTCCTGCAAAACTAAAACATTATTTACAATTGGAGAGATAGAATCGTAAATTTTATGGGGCCCAAATTCCTGCAATTCTTGTTGCGTGACATTAAAACGTGCGCCATGGAAGGTGATTTTCGTTTGTTTCAGCTCATGCAAAAAAGTATACCACTGAACGCTTGTGAAGTTTCGGGCGGTTTTGAGAAGAAAGAAAAATTCTTTTAAAAATCGGGCATGTAAAAATTATTTTGGGAGCGACTTTGACAGCCTAAACTGCACTTGGAAGACGTTCTTCGGAAAAGCGTAAGTATTTTTTATTTTATTTTGCATGTTTTTATGATTTATTGTAGATCATATCTTTCTGAATTAAGAATTTTGAATAAAAAATATAAAACCACATTTAAGACAAGTTAAGCAACGTTTCCTTTTACGAAAAAAATATTTTTTTCTCTTTTTAACGATTTGTAACATCTTGATAAAGGACAAAAATGCAAACTGTTCCAAGGAAGAAAAGAAGTAGTGCTTTAAATTGATTAACAATTATTAGAGAAGTTACAACAAAACTACAAAATATTTACTTCAATATCATTCCTTGCAAAGCAAAATATTAAAATGCGTAACATTTAGATGTGACAAACTTGATTTAGTAAAAAATAACAAGTTATAATTAATAATTAAACATAAAAATATGTCCTATCATATTGCAATATGACTAAGTATTTCTAAAGGGTTTTGCTTTTTTTGAGCAAAATTTCCGTAAATAAATTTTTTTTTTGTTAAGTAGTAGACCTTTCTACAAATAAATCTATTTTAAATATTTTTCATTCGAAAAAGTTTTAAATTTATGCAAAAATTTCTAAAATAAATGATTTTGAGCTTTTATTGTATTAGATTTCTCTATATTCACGTAATTCTGAACCTGAAGAGATATATTACATTCCATATTTCTTTCGTACAGTGCTTACATCTTTTATCATGTTTTGTCAAAGAAATTCTATTATTAATAATTATTTTAAAAATAAGCTAATTCATTTTGCTTGATAAATATATCATATGTAATTTGTTATATATATCATATACCATATTAAATGTGTAAATATTTATTTTTTTAATAATTGTATAAAGCGAAAAATTAATCTAAATAATCGTTTAATATACATTATAATAGTTTTCAGCAAAATCAAATACCTTGCTTAAAGTTAAATTTATATTTCAATCAATTAAAGGAAAATATTTTTAACACTGAATTTTACGTTTTCTAATGTACATTGTGATATCTATACAAAATTATACGTTAAAATTTTGAATGCATAGAATGGAAAAGTAAATTTTATGATAGACTAGATTATCTTTGCAAATGATTGGTGATGTTGTCGTTACAAGTCTAACGAAATACACTGTAAAAAAATAACAAAATGTTTAGATATATTGAAAGAAAAAGCAAAAGTATACAGTAAAAATAGTACCATCAGTAATAAATGAACGTGAAATATTGATTTTATCAATTTAATGTTTTCCATACTTCTTGACATTATTTATGTACAAAACTTAAATCGTTCCTCAAATATTTTAGACAATTTAAAGAATGAACACGAACACTCACATATATAAATTATATACTTTTAAAATTCGTCATGATTTACTTAACTTAATATTTTACAATTAGAATATTTTTTTATAAATAGGATAATAGTTAACAGAAAAAGGAATCCAATATTATAAAAGAACCAATATCTTTATTCGTTCCAGCGACTTCTAATAATTTTAAATTCCAATTTCATTTGTCGATTTAAATGGAATTTTTCATAGATAAAAAAATTTCTCATTTATAAAAAATATATATTTTACACTTGTATTTTTCTTTTGTTAATGGAGTATAATATTAATTGAACAGTAATATTTATCTTATTTATAAAATATTTTAATTTTAGAAATAGCTTTTTAATTATAAACTTGTAATTTTTGATGTAATATGCAAAGATGTAAAAAAAGAAAATATGGAAATTTCTGTCGATACAAGGTCGTCACTTCTGGAATTAAAATTCATTAGACAGGCTAGATAATTTAAAAACTTTATATCGCAATTTTTTCTATCAGTTTTTTAAAAATATTAGAAATTATCTGATGCGAAGGGTTCGCGGTATACATTAATATTTATTCTTCAAAGTTAACCAGTAAAAAACTTATTTCTTATATATCAAGGAGTAAATACACATAAACATACAAACAGACAAGTAGAGCCATCATTTCTCATGCATTTAATTATCCGTGTTGTGGGGTGCTAATCAAATTAGGGATTTACGTAAAAAAAGATTTTATTTTTTAAAAATTTCTGTAACTATCCTATTAAAAAAATTAAAACACGATTATTCCTTTCTATGAAAATATTATAAGATAATAATTAATAAATCTTATTTAATGAAAACTCGTTTAATTTTAAAATTTATTTCATTTTTATTTTTATTTGTCTCACACCGTTATTAATTATTATGCTTATTTTAAAATATCAATGAAACATTCGAAATCAAACCTTGATCTATGTATTTTAATGGATGTATAATTTAAACTACATTGTTCAGATCTTAAATAATATTTTTTTCTAAACTTACATTGTTCACGTAGTTTGAAACCAACTTATTTTTCATTTTGATGTCAGAAAACTTGTAAATGCACTGTTTATATAGTTGCGCGTTCAACAGTTATTTCTGTAGAAAATAAACAAAAATTTGTAAAGCATTTATTTATCATTATGTGAACTTCTGTACACATTTATAAAATTACCTTTCAAAAAATAGCAATGTAAAAACGTTTAATATTTTTATTTTTTGAAATATCTAAATAACATGGCAATTAATTTTTACCACACTATAGTTCAATTATTTAATCACAAAGGCAAAAAATTAATGAAATATATTTTACAAAAATTATTAGAAAATATATATAGCACATTACATTTTGAAAATAAATGTTTCTCGTCTAAATATACAGAGGAATTACTTAAATTCCCAACAGGTGGCGTTTCTTCCTCTCTGCAGTAAACTGGTGAAACTGGTTTTTGAGGGGTTCTATTCACGAGAAGGAGCTCCAATGCTAACATTTCCAATCCAGCTCGCGTGTAAGTAACACATTTGAATATTCGAGAGCATCTTTTTTAGAATCCTCCTCGCCTAACCTAGAGAAAATGTCCAAAGCCAGTAAGTTTGTTCAAAATCATTTAAAAGGCCCTGTTAGCGATGATCGATTGCTTGTTGCCGCTCTAAACCTAGAACATGTCGTTACGATGCAAGATGATGAGAGAAAAAGGACTGATTATTTAAATCTGCCAGATAGGAAAAGAATAGATCTCGAAGCTTATGGTGATGAGTTCGAATGTATATTTGTACGTTCTCATACTGAGCATGTTGAGGAATTTCAAAGGTGGCATTTGACGAAATCAAAGGATTTGCTAAAATTTTTGTATAAATTTTTAAAAGTTCAACAGTTTTTGAAAAAAATACACTTCCTTGATCTTACATTTCAGGAAGCTTTTATTCTCGCCATAAATATAATGTTCACACAAAAAATTACCGATGGAATCTTGATGGCGGAATTTATTAGTTTACTTCGCTGGCGTGCTTGGTTTCTTCCATACCTCATAGAAGAATTGAAACCTGATGTTTGGCATTTCATGTTAAAGAGCGTGAAATCAGCCGCAAATGAAAGCCGTCCCAATCTCTACAGAGAGATTCAAGATGTGCTGATTCTGGACATCTGTGATCTTCGAATCAATTTTCTGCAAATGGGAATCCTCATACAACATGGTCATTGGTATCACTTTTTCAATCGAGAGTATCTGTTCGAGCAAGTGGCATGCGAATGGCAGCAGCTTTTCTCACACTCGTAAGTTTTTATTTTACTGATTGGATTCTCTAAGAGATCCGATAGAGTTCTTTAAGTTATTTAAAGTGTAAGCTGTTATGAAAGATCATACCGGTCGATGTTTCTCCATTATTACAGAAGTATTCTAAATTATTTTGTTTCTGATAATATATAAGCACTTTTAAAAATAATGTTATTTCATATAAACACGATTATAAAAATATTTTTGACTTAAGAAAATTTATTTGCTTTAGCTTTATGTAAAAACAAAAATAGAAAATGTACAACTTAAAATAATGAATCGTACTTTCCAACTCTATACGATTTCAATTTATAATTATGCTGAGAAATATCCTTTCGAAATTTGACAGAAAGTATTTTTTGATAGTTCTATTGATATATTATAGTTTTAATTTAAAAATCTATATTAATATTATTCTATATAAGTGGGAAGGGGAAGCAGTAAACTGCATCAGTGCTAGCCAGACCTTATACGCTTTCAATGTATCTCTGACTTGGCATCCACCCTTATCGAGTCACACAGCAGATATATGATCGGTTGATCCATGTAAGACGATTGATGTGCTGAGGACCACAACACACCTCCCGTTTACCTGAAGCAGAGGTCATAATAGTGTGTTGTTCTCTGGGCACCTCAATCACCAGGATCCTTCTTTCCAAGGACACAGGTATCCACGCACGGCAAACACGCGGGTGATTTGGTCCCCAAATGAAGCTAAAAGCAACAGAGCGACGAAAGCTACTCAAGGGAGCCCTCAACCTCTTACAAGGCAACCACACTGAGGGAGAAGAGGAAGAAAAAGCAGAAGAGGAGAGGAGAGCAGAAAAGAAAGCAGAGGATAGTTCATTAGGGTACCTCGGGATTGTGACACACGTGTTTACCTAAAGAATATAAACCCGCTATGGGGACATTTTACTTAAATGAATGATTTTGAATTTCAATTTTACGTAGATATAGAATATTGAATCAAAATAAAAATAAAATATTAAATGAAATATTTTAAATATTTATATATTTGTTTGTATATCAAACTTGAAACATTTTTTAAATGTAAATATTTGGAATTTTTTAAAATAACATATTTATTTAGACAGAATTTATTAGACAAAAGTTATTTTTTATTATTGGGGAATCTTATGAATAACTTTTTTATTTATTCTTTTAAAATTTCTTTAATTATAGGAAAATTGAAATTTTAAATTCCAGATTATTTTCAAAAATAACAATTCATTTGGTCAGGACTTTTTTGACAAAAGTAATTTTTAATGTTTGAAGAATCATATAATATCTGTCATTTTTATTTACATCTAAAATTTCTGTATTTAGAGCAAATTTATTATTATTTTTTAAATTCCATATTATTTTCAAACTAAATTAGACAGGTTTCATTTTGACAAAAATAATTAATGATTAAGGAATCACATAAAGAATAACATTTTTATATATTCCTTTAAAAACTGCACAATTATAGTGAAACTGCTTTCAATAAATTGAAAAATTTCCTAATTCCAGAATGTTTTAAAAGTAATAATTCATTGAGACCGGATTTGTTTTGACAAAAATAATTTTTAATATTTCAGAAATCAAGTAAAATCATTTATACTTTAAAATTTCTATAATTATAACTAAAGTCAACCTGAATTATTTTAATTACAGATTATTTCCAAACACATTAACTTTTTCAAATCAAATATAACTTACATCTATGAATAATATTTCCGTCACAGGAAATTTCTTCCTTTAATGAAATCAGAAGTGAAAATTATTCCTTCAAAAAAATAAATATTTTAATATTTTCGCCATCCCGAATCTATAGCAAGCGCAGCATGAACAGAAGATACGAAGAATATCAAAAATGAAGAAAGAAAGCAGCTGTTCTTAAATCAGCAATTGAAATATTGGTTTCAACGAAATGTTGTCGAGCAACATAACGTTTTTGAAATAATGAAAATCAACTGTTATCAAATAACATTTCGTTATTACTTTACAGGCGTTGTGTTCTCATCGTTACTGAATAACAGACTGTTCTTCAATAACGATAATGAGCAGTTGTCAAACAACATTTCGTTTCTGAATAATAGATAGTTCCTTGAATAACGAACACTTTCCCTACAGCATTTCGTTACCACGTAACTGTTCTAGATAATGTTCTGTTACTGATGTTCCAGCAAACAACAATTTTAATTTAAAATTAATCCGCCAACTAAAGCGATAAATCACCAAATTGTATGACACCTTCTCATTGCTTCTCGGAGTATATTAAAAATCTGTTACTAAATAACGCTATTTTTAAAAATATAGGTTATTCTAATAACGTGGATTTTGTCAAACATATAATTTTCTGTTAACTGTGCGGACGTGTTTCACCCCAGCTCCTAAGAACCGGTTCTTCCTGACTGCTTCCTCAGTTGATGGCCGCAAGCGATGGCGGTTCCTACGGACCAGAGGAAGGGGTCAACCTGCTTTCGCCGAGTGTTATCGAAAATAGCACTGTTATGCCAGAGATGATGAATATCAATGGAGTACCTTTATCTTCTTTGCCTGAGTATCCGATAGTGCTTCATACTCCTGTTCCCGAGGGAAGGGAAGATACCATGGACTACAACGAATCTTCTCAGATTAGTGCACGTGGTGATGCTATGCTTAATTCTAGTGCTACCGGAAAGAGTGCTGATATTGAAAAGAAAGACACTGCCATTATGACCACACACAAAGACCTTGACACCATCCACACATACCTTACTACTCACATTAAGAAAATTGAAAATTGGTTAGTCAGATGGAAAATCAAAAAAAATAAAAACACGGGCAATGCACTGCTCTCAAGAAACGGTTCTATTCTCAAGAGAAAGAAAAGAATGCCAAAAACTAAAAATTTTTGGGAACGAAATACAATGGTCCATACAAACAAAATATCTTGGAGTAATCCTCGATAAAAGATTAGCGTGTAGGTCGCACATTAACGAAATAAAAACTAAAGTCAGCAGATCCACTAGAGCACTGTATCACCTCCTAGCGTCAATCCTATATATGAGCAATAAAATCCTAATTTACAAAATGTACATAAGGCCCATAGTAACATACGCCTGCCAGGTATGGGGTGGTGCTTATGTGAATTCCTTAAATAACGTCGAAAAGCTACAAAATAAAATCCTTAGGGTTATTTCGAAAGCGGAATATTACTTCAAGAATTCCCAAATTAGAAAGAACTGTGGTACATTAACCCTTAGCAACTTTATAAAATACCTTGCATTTAAATTCTACAGCTAATTATATAGTATAGAAACCACGGCAATACAAAATATCCTTAACTATAACCCGTATGATCCTAATTTCATTCGTAGGCCAAGAGCAGTACTTCGTCTAAAACCAACGAATGTTAACAACTAGCAACCAATGTCTATTAAATTTAATTATGTCTATTAAAATTTCCCCACCTTTCTATTTTAACTCCATCAATAGAGTGTAAAGAAATTGTCAGTACGCTTTTAAATTATCCCACCCGTTAATTGTTGGTAAGCGAATGTTTGCTTGTAAACAAACGCTACGACATTAAAAATGTTACGACGATAACAGTCATAGTACCAACATCTATAATGTAATATGTTCCTGTACATTTTTAGAAATTTATAAAAAAAATAACGAAAAGTAAATTTAAAAAGCAGACATAACATTAAAATTAATGTTTGATTAAAAGTGATCTTGTATAATAAGTAAATATTGCGGAATTAACTATATAATGTTTAATAAATTTAAAAACGTTTCATTAATCCGTATAAATAAATATATTATTTTTTATCATTATTTAAAAATTGTAATTTTGTAAACATTGTATTGTTTTTCTAATAAATGTATTGTATTTTCTTACATACTGAACATGTTACTAAATTTTGAATACAAAAGATAATATAATATATTAAATTTTCATATATTCTACGAAACATTTCAGAGATGCGTTCCCTTTTTACACATAATATTATCTTTAGTATTGAAAACGTATCTTAATATGATTGAAAATTAACCTCAGGAAAGTGTTGTAAGCAATTTAAATTAATTTTGATGTATGTAAAATTTTTCTTCTTTGCTTACTGATAAGCAGAATATTATTGTTTAAAATATATAAGTCTTAAAGATTTCTCTTAACATTCTATTATATGTTTCAATGGAAGTTACATATTAAAAAATATTATACAACACTCCCATTTTCGTAATCATTCTACTAACATTCTATTAACATCAGCAGATGGCGCCACTTCTACATACACCAAAACTTAAACGAATATTCCTGCTTAAATAAATCTTAGTTAAATATTTTTATAATGATAAGATTTAAATGTGCAAAATAAACAGATTAAATAATATACCCATAACACTCTTATGCAAACTCAATTCTAACCCAGGGAGTACTTCCATTGATCCTATGAAATGTATCTGTGATTTTTTCTTAAATATTTTATTAAGTACTCATGTTATTCTTATATTGCACACACTCGGTGCACTAAGAATTGTAAAAATCTCTAAGCATTTTTCTTTTGTACTGCAAGATCTTGTATAACATTTCTTGGATTTTTCACTAACTCTCGGGAAGTTTAGTTAGGTAAGTGTGCTCCTGAAGCTATGTCTTCTCCATCTCTTAGGCAACTTCATACTTCCTTCATTAGGTCCCAAATTTTTTAACTAGTACAGAGGCAAATGGCTTACAGCTAGAAACCTCACAGCAAAATTTAGACCAGATTTTTTTGCTAATAACGTTTACAAACATGCAACTGTTATAAAATAATAGTTACGTTAAATAATGACCATCTCCGCAATATATATTGAAGCCACTTTTTCCCTTTTTGAAAGATAGGTCCTGCAAAGTCTGAAAATGATTGGAGCCATTTATTGTCTATTTAAGCATCTTTGAAGCACCAATGTTTCATACTGTATTTCAAACATAATGAATACCATTTTATGATTTGTAACCTTTTATCTATTTCGTGTTGGTTCGTTGGAATTAGTGAATCAAATGTAATATGATGCACGCTTTAGTTTTTCATGCATGTAATAAAAATGAAAAATTGCAGCCCATATTACACTGGGAACAACGCCCCCATATTTCATATTTATATTATATATATTTCAACATTTGAAAGAGTAAGATAGTTAACCTTCTTATAGATATGGCATGCTATTATAAATTATTTTCATTGATTTTCCTCGAATAGAAAACATTTTATGTCACATGAAACATATTATACAACGCATTTAAATATTTTGAGTTAATGTATCAAAATTTCATGCTAAATGGCAATAAGAGGTGTGTACACAGAAAATACAATATATAAAATAATTGCTAAAACTTTAATGTTTTTAATTATATATTAACTATTATATATAGATATATATCAAATTTATAAAATTTGCTATTTATAAAATAATAAAAATATCATTATTTTTAATTACATATAAATATTTCTTACCCTTCTAAGATTATTTTTGGTTTTTGATGTATTTTTGAGTGCATATAAATTCATCAGTATTCATTGGATGATCATTACAAGTGTAAAAACACACCGAATTACCTGAAGTTTCAAAAATTTACATAACTTTAATTAATTTTTCAATTTAAATTGATATCCATACTTTATACATACATGTGAAACAAAGAATCTTAAACATTCAATTTATTCTATTTTTGATGAAGGTGTGAATATTAAATGAGGAAATAACATGTCTCGAAAATTATAATTTACTTTTTCTTATTTGATCCCAGTGCACACTATCGCAAGAAAAATCAAGGATAACGGGAAATAGTTACTTTTTATTTTAGATTTAATAAAATTTGCCATTTAACTTTTAAGAGAATCAAGATTAAATTCACCGGAATGCATTCTTAATAAAATCTCATTCCTTGGTAAGGATTTGCTTGGCAGCGTTCTCATCCAGTTTGGATAGAGACCCATTCTGTACATAGGAATACATTTCAGAAATCATTCAAACTTTATATTGAATGATAACTCCAATCATTTTAGCACATAAAAACATTACATATTTTTTCATTTGCTTTTTTAATTCCATGCAATATAAATCCATATGATAATCATATATTCAAATACAAACATTGGACTATTTTACTTTTCTGATAAAAAAAAATAATACTAAAGTACTCTTATAATTTTTCTCTAAATAAGAATTCAAAAAATTATATTATGATGAATTTTGTAACGAAGAACTTTGGAAAATAAATGAGTAGCCAAATATTAGTTAAATTGCTTTCTCGTTATAAAAAAAGAATTTTTTTATATTTAGTTTTCTTAAGAAGTTTATAACAAAATTGTTTGCATAAAAACGGGTAAAATTTTTTTTAAAAATCTGCATTCAAAAATGACATTTTAAAGGAAGATTCCGTCAATTATTCCAGAATTTAGTATTAAAAATATCCAAGAAAAAAATGTGAAATGAAAATTATTTTATCGTGACAAGATTTTACAGATGTGGACAGTTTAGGATGAGTACGTTAGCAATTTCGTCAATTTATTTGAAAACATTTTGAATTCTGAAGAAATCTATTACTTTTCTCTTGAGTTCCTTAAGTCGACATTTAAATTTCAGTACACGTGTAGACAAAGAGAAAAAAGACGAACGACCAAGATTGATTTCATTATTTTTTTAAACTTTGACAATTATTACAGTTTTTATAGATTCTTAAGATTGAAAATAAATGTTAAATCACTTTTATATGTTATTTCTTAAATTATGATAGTGCAGTCATTTATTTTCAGAAAATATCATTTTAGACTGAGTTTTGTAAGCAATCAGAGAAATTTTCAATAAAAAAAAACTTCCATTTTCTGCAATTAAAAAAAAAATGTTCAAATGCAAAATTTTTTGGATGTTCTTTTACACATGAAAAAGTTACATTTAAAAGTACATTCACCTATATAATTTATATTACTTAAGAACACTAAAAAGTAAGAAATTTTCTCAACATAACAGTATATATGATAATCATCTAAACTATAAGTTATTAAGGAAATCAAATAATAAAATGGTATTTTGATTCTTTTAGAAAATGTAAACGTTATTTGACAAAGACGATACTTTTTTGATGGATACAAAAATAAATAGTTTCATATAGTAGTAAATTACATTCCTAGACTAAATGCGGTACTCATTTTATTATATAAAATAGAATTTAGGAGAAAAATGAATTTTTATGTAGTGCGCCCATATTGTGCGAGTAACTCCTGTTCCTCACTTTTATTGATTTAAAAATTCCCGTATATCTCAAGAAACGCCCAATGAATATGCAAATAAATGGTTTCATTTAGTAGTGAATAACATTCTTAGACTAAATGTGGTATTCATTTTAATATATAAAATATTATTTAGGAGAAAAATGAATCCTTGTGTAGAACACCCATATGGTGCGGGTGACTTCTGATTCTTACTTTTATTGATTTAAAAATTCCCGTATATCTCAAGAAATGCCCAAATGGTACACAAATAAATAGTTTCATTTAGTATCAAGTAAAGTTCTTAGACTATCTGTTGTATTCATTTTATTATTTAAAATATAATTTAGTAGAAATATGACTTTTTGTGTAGTGCGCCCATATGGTGTTGGTTTCTTCTGATTTTCGCTTAGATTGATTTCAATATTCCCTAATATCTCAAGAAATGCCCAATGAATATACAAATAAATGGTTTCATTTAGTAGTAAATAACATTCTTAGACTAATTGTGGCATTCATTTTATTTTATAAAATATTATGTAGGTTAAAAATAACTTTTTGCTTAGGGCGCTCATATGGTGCGGGTGTCTTCTGATTCTCGCTTAGATTTATTTCAAAATTCCCATATATCTCAAGAAATGCCCTATGGATACTCAAATAAATGGTTTCATTTAGTAGTACTTTACATTCCTAGACTAACAGTGATGTTCATTTTATTATATAAAATCTAATTTAGGAGAAAATTAAGTTTTTGTGTAGTGAGCCAATATGGTGAGAGTAACTTCTGATTCTCACTTTTATTGATATAAAAATTCCCGTATATCTCAAGAAATGCCCAATGACTATACTTTTAAATGGTTTCATTTAGTAGTAAATAAAATTCTTAGACTAACTGTGGTATTCATTTTATTATATAAAATATTATTTAGGAGAAAAATGAATCTTTGTGTAGTGCACCCATATGGTGCGAGTGACTTCTGATTCTCGCTTAGATTAATTTCAAAAATTCCGTATATCTCAATAAATGCCCAATGGATAGACAAATAAATGTTTTCATTTAGTAGTAAATAACATTCTTAGACTAACTGTGGTATTCATTTTATTACATAAAATATAATTTAGGAGAAAAATGACCATTTGTCTTGTGCGCCCATATGGTGCAGTAACTTCTGATTCTTACTTTTATTGATTTAAAAATTCCCGTATATCTCAAGAAATGCCCAATGAATATACAAAAAAATGATTTCATTTAGTAGTAAATAACATTTTTAGACTAACTGTGGTATTCATTTTAATATATAAAATATTATTTAGGTGAAAAAGGAATCTTTGTGTAGAGCGCCCATATGGTGCGGTTGACTTCTGATTCTTGCTTAGATTGATTTAAATATTCCCGTAAATCTAAAGAAATGCCCAATGGATACACGAATAAATGGTTCCATTTAGTAGTAAATTACATTCTTAGTTTCACTGTGGTATTCATTTTATTATATAAATAATAATTTAGGAAAAAAATGACCATTTGTGCTGTGCGCCCATATGGTATGGGTTACTTCTGATCCTCGCTAAGATTGATTTCAAAATTCCCGTTTATCTCAAAAAACTTGAATTTACTTAAAATGAGTATTTGTAATTTGGTTAATAGTAAATGCTAGTTGAATAAAATTATTCCTTTACAAGCTAATTGTCTTAGAAAAGGTTTTAAGGAAAGTTTAGAAGTGTTGGAATACAATCTGAGTTCACTACTCCCCCTGCATACTGTATCGAGACCACAGATTCCCATGATAGACCTTTGCAAAGGAGAATACTTAAGTTAAAATATTTAAGGATTAATTGGGCATATAGTTAGCCCTTAATGTAATTAATTGGCCAAAATGATAAACTTAAAATAGCTATAATAGTAGTGTGATAGTTGACTGAGTATCAAGGCAATTTAATGGAGAGAAGTTAAAGTCTTTTAAATAGGCTTAGCGACGAACGTCAAAAAATAAATAAATAAATAAATAAAAATAAAAAAAATATATGAATAAATAAAAATAAAGTCCAATCCATCAATATAAGGAAAATGGGATAATTTTGTAATAATGGCAACTAAGTGGTCTCGTTAGAAGCTCATTATTAAATAAGAAAATTAGAGATTAGCCCCATGTCTCTGAGAAAAATGGGGAGTTGAGAAAACGCCAAATGAACCCAATGTTTAAAACCAATTAGTCGGTCTAGATAGCAAAGCCTAGGTCCAAGAAGTGAGCAAAAATTGAGAAAAGTACGTTAATATTAAAATAATGGCTTCTAAATGGTCTCATTAGAAGCGCATTCAAAAGTAAAGAAATTAGAAATTAGTCCAGTGTCCCTGGGACAATTAGGAGGCGAGATAAGCGTTAGTTAAAAATTAATTAATTAATGCCGGAATTAAGTGACCAGTGGGTTAAGAGGAGGAAGAAAGTGAGGGACTGCAAGCGCATTAAAAAAATAAATAAATAAAAAGAAAAAAATTTGAAATAGAAATTTAAACCCGTGTCTCTAAGACTGATGGGGAGCAAGGGAAACGCTAATTAAACCTAAATAATTCTGGCAATTAGTGTTTTAGGATTGCGAAAAGTTTATGTTTTGGTCTTTGGGCTTAGCCAAGTATGCAAAAAGTTTAAGTCCAAAAATAAACAAGAGAGGAAAAGTTAGTCTTGGATGTTGGCTTAGCGATAAGCACGAAATAGTCTAAGTGGTGAACAAAAATGATTGAAAAAAAGATTAAAATAATTACTACTTAGTGGTCTCATTAGAAGCTCATTCAAAATAAAGAAATTAGAAATTAGTCCTGCGTCTCTGCGACAATTAGGAGGCGTGATAAGCGCTAATTTAAATTTGATTAATTTAATTAATTAGTGCCGAAATTAGGAGTCCAAATGGTTTAGAGTAGAATGAAAGAGAGGGACTGCATGCGCATTAAAAAAATAAATAAATGAAATTAGAAATGAAACCCGTGTCTCTAAGACTAATGGGGAGCAAGGGAAACACTAATTAAACTTAATTATCTCTGCCAATTAGTGAATTAGGATCAAGAAGAATTTATGTCTTAGTCTTTGGGCTTAGCCAAGTAAGCAAAATGTTAACCTCCAAACATAAACAAGAGAGAAAAAGTTAAAGTCTTGGAAGTTGGCTTAGCGATGATCGAGAGATAGTCGGAGTCCAAAAAGTGACCAAAGATGAGAAAAATGTAAAATTTTAAAACAATGGCTTCTTAGTGGTCACATTAGTAGCGCATTCAAAAATAAAGAAATTAGAAATTAGTTCTGCGTCTCTGAGACAATTAGGAGGCGAGAAAATCGCTAATTAAAAATTGATTAAATTAATTAATTAGTGCCGGAATTAAGAGGTCAAAGGGTTAAGAGGAGGATGAAAGAGAGGGACCATCACCCTGCTAATGGTCGGACATAGATGAAATCACTGCCGCAATACATATACATAGGGGAGCACTGAAGTCCATTGGTCGAAATGGGGAAAAAACAGTGAATAATACAATTACATTCTACATAAAATTAATAACTTTTTAACTATTAATTATTTAAAAAAATTAATAAAAAGAATAACATATTCTGAATCACAGAAATCGGCTCTGAATTAATTTAAAAAGATTGGAGTAGATTGATTAATATTTAAAATTTTAAGGCAGTTTTGAAATTAAAATGTATACAAATAAGGCAAAAATACATAAAAATTTATGAGCAATGTTAAATTTTGAAAAATTATTGAGAGAAAACTATTAAATCTACAATCATAAATTAAATGTAATCTAAAAGTTTAGCTTATCCACTCCACGTTAAAATTAATTTCAATGAGATAGGACAATCAGCTCCAAAGTTATTAAGTGGTAATTAGAATAGTACATGAATAATTTTAGAGAAGACAACAAAAAACATGAAAAATTTACAGTTATTAGGTGCTTAACAACTTTGGCCCCAATTGCCCTATCAATACAAATTAAATATCAAAATGTACAGGACAAACATGCAGATTGAAAAAATACAACATCTGGGCACTTACCTTTTAATTTAGCTACTCATGGTGTTGTTGAATGCAATGAAGTGATGAAAAATGATGTCCATTTTGATGAACGTTGCACTTTAACAAAAATTTATTAGCACTTATAATTGAAGCACACTAATTATTGATAAGGCGGATTAATCTGTAGAAAAATTCCTTTAAAATGAAATTAAATTTAAGCAATTAACTTAACTGGTAGCTATTTTATCGTTGTTAACTTCGCATACACTTATTTAGTTTCATTTAGTAGTAAATTACATTCCTAGACTAACTGCGGTACTCATTTTATTATATAAAATATTATTTAGGAGAAAAATGACTTTTTGTGTTGTGCGCCCATATTGTGCGGGTGACTTGTGATTGTCGCTTAGATTGTTTTCAAAATACCCGTATATCTCAAGAAATGACCAATGAATATACAAATAAATGGTTTAATTTACTAAATAATAACATTCTTAGACTAATTGTGGTATTCATTTTATTGTATAAAATATTATTTAGGAGAAAAATGAATCTTTGTGTAGAGCGCCCATATGGTGCGAGTGACTTCTGATTCTCGCTTAGATTAATTTCAAAATTAACGTATATCTCAATAAATGCCCAATGGATACACAAATAAATGTTTTCATTTCGTAGTAAATAACATTCTTAGACTAACTGTGGTATTCATTTTATTATATAAAATATAATTTAGGAGGAAAATGACCATTTGTGCAGTGCGCCCATATGGTGTGGATGACTTCTGATTCTCGCTAAGATTGATTTCAAAATTCCCGTATATATCAAGAAATGCCTATTGTATACACAAATAAAAGGTTTCATTTAGTAGTAAATAACATTCTTAGACTAACTGTGGTATTCACTTTGTTATATAAATTATAATGTAGGAGAAAAATGATTTTTTTTGTAGTGCGTCCATAAGGTGCGGCTGATATCTGATTATCCCTTAGATTGTTTTCAAAATTGCCGTGTATCTAAAGAAATGCCCAATGGATACACAAATAAATGGTTTTTATTTAGTATTAAATTATATTCCTAGACTAAATGTGGTATTCATTTTATTATATAAAATCTAATTTTGGAGAAAATTTAGTTTTTGTGTAGAGCGCCCGTATATTGCGAGTGACTTCTGATTCTCGCTTAGATTAATTTCAAAATTTCCGTATATCTCAATAAATGCCCAATGGATACACAAATAAATGTTTTCATTTAGTAGTAAATAACATTCTTAGACTAACTGTGGTATTCATTTTAATATATAAAATATTATTTAGGTGAAAAATGAATCTTTGTGTAGAGCGCCCATATGGTGCGTGATGACTTAGATTGATTTAAAAATTCCCGTACATCTAAAGAAATGCCCAATGGATACACAAATAAATGGTTCCATTTAGTAGTAAACTACAATCCTAGATTAATTGTGGTATTCATTTTATTATATAAAGTAAAATTTATAAAATTGAGTTTTTGTGTAGTTCGCCCATGTGGTGCGGGTGACTTCTGATTCCCGCTTAGATTGATTTAAAAATTCCCGTATATGTCAAGAAATGCCCAATGGATACACAAATAAATGTTTTAATTTAGTAGTAATTAGCATTCTTAGACTAACGGTGGTATTTATTTTAATATATAAAATATTATTTAGGAGAAAAATGAATCTTTGTGTAGAGCGCCCATATGGTGCGGGTGACTTCTGATTCTCGCTTACATTGATTGCAAAATTCAAATATATTTCAAGAAATGCCCAATGAATATACAAATAAATGGTTTAATTTAGAAGTAAATAACATTCTTAGACTAGCTGTGGTATTCACTTTATTATGTAAATTATAATGTAGGAGTAAATTGACTTTTTGTGTAGTGTGCCATATGGTGCGGCTGATTTCTGATTCTCGCTAAGATTGTTTTCAAAATTCCCGTATATCTAAAGAAATGCTTAATGGATACACAAAAAAAATGGTTTTATTTAGTAGTAAATTATATTCCTAGACTAACTGTGGTATTCATTTTATTATATAAAATCTAATTTAGGAGAAAATTAAGTTTTTGTGTAGTGCTCGCATATGGTGAGGGTGACTTGTGTTTCTCGCTGAGTTTGATTTCAAAATTCCCGTATATATCAAGAGATGCCCAATGGATACACAAATGAATGGTTTCATTTATTAGTAAATTACATTCCTAGACTAACTGTGGTATTCATTTTATTTTTAAAATATGATGTAGGATAAAAATGACGTTTTGCTTAGGGCGCTCATATGGTGCGCGTGTCTTCTGATTCTCGCTTACATTGATTGCAAAATTCCCGTATATCTCAAGAAATGCCCTATGGATACACAAATAAATGGTTTCATTTAGTTATAAATTACATTCCTAGACTAACAGTGATGTTCCTTTTTTTATATGAAATATAATTTAGGAGAAAAATTAATTTTTGTGTAGTGCGCCCATATGGTGCGGATGATTTCTGATTCTCGTTTAGATTGATTTCCAAATTCCCGTATGTCTCAAGAAATGCCTAATGAATTTCCAAATAAATGGTTTCCTTTAGTAGTAAATAACATTCTTAGACTAACTGTGGAATTCATTTTATTTTATAAAATATAATTTAGGAGAAAAATGCCTTTTTGTGTAGTGCGCCCATATGGTGCGGGTAAATTTTGATTCTTGCTTAAATTGATTAAAAAATTTGCGTATATCTCAAGAAATACCCAATGGAAAAACAAATAATAGTTTTCATTTAGTAGTAAGTTACATTCCTAGATTAACTGTGGTATTCATTTTATTTTATAAAATATAATTTAGGAAAAAAATAATTTTTTGTGTAGTGGGTCCATAAGGTGCGGCTGATTTCTGATTGTCGCTTAGATTGATTTCAAAATCCCCGTATACCTCAAGAAATTCCTAATGAATATATTAATAAATAGTTTCATTTAGTAGTAAATAACATTCTTCGACTAACTGTGGTATTCATTTTATTACATAAAATATAATTTAGGAGAAAAATGACTTTTTGTGTATTGCGTCCATATGGTGCGGGTGACTTCTGATTCTCGCTTAGATTGATTTCAAAATTCCCGTATATATCAAGAAATACCCAATGGATATACAAAAATGGTTTTATTTAGTAGTAAATTATATTCCTAGACTAACTGTGTTATTCATTTTATAATATAAAATCTAATTTAGGAGAAAATTAAGATTTTGTGTAGTGCGCCCATATGGTGCGGGTGACTTCTGTTTTTTCGCTTAGATTGATTTCAAAATTCCCGTATATCTCAAGAAATGCGGCATAAGGTTGCCAGTACGTGCCCATATATGGTTATCCATCGGCCCTTTGCCGTTTGGCCGACGATAGTCGCTTTCACTGACGTAGGGCTGGTTATGGTTATTTCTATAAATATTGAATTCATTATTTATGTTAATATTGTATATATTGTAAAAGTTAATATGGAAATATTGGAAATTCATCAAATTAATACTGAATTATATTTTTGTGATTCCAAAAGACAATTGTTATCATTAAGTGCTTTTTTAGTTCTTAATTATATAAAGATTAAAAAAATATGAATTACTAACTCATATTTTAAATCATTTTTTTGAAAATGGTATCTAAATTTTATAGTTTTATTTTAATCTAAATTTTATTTAAATAACTTTTATATTCTGTTTTTAAAATTTTTGTTATTATAGAATTTCATTATTTATAAATTTTTTAAAAAAAGTTCTTGTGTAAGCAAGTGTCAATTTATTGCTAAAACTGAACTTGAATGTATAAAAGAATTCCAGTTTTATGATAATTTTATAGAATTATTTTCCTAATCAATTAACTCCATGCAACAAGATGTTGAGAAAAAGGATAATAAGTATAAAGATTAACACTTTTTATTACTTATAAAAATTAAGAAAAAGCCATAAATAAGTGAAATGTCTCCATGAACAAGAAGTTGAGAAAAATGATACAAAAGGATGCAGATTATGATTTTTTTATTACTTATAAAAATTAACACAACAAAAGCCATATATAAGTGAAATGTCTAATTATTAATGGAATTAACATTTTTTATTTATGATAATTTGACAGTAAAAAAAATATCTATTTTTATTTAGATTTGAAAATAATTTTTGCAAAATGTTTTTTAACATTTTTAATTTACAAGTTTTTTCTTTTATTTTTGTGGTCCACCTTCCGAATTAGTACTCTGGAACAAATTTCTCCTTTTGTAAAGATTTTCACTTTGTTGTTATACTCTGAAAATTATTAAACTCGTTCAATTTAATTACAAAAATAGAAACAACAGGATGTTAATAACAGCCCAGGTAAAAAACAGAAAAAATTGAGCTGTTTATATAAATTAGAAGAAACTTCATGCATAACACTTATTTTCTAGTATTTAGGTATTATTTCACAGTATTAATTATTTGAATAAGGAGAATCCAACACAACTATTTTTAAACTTACAATATTTTACAAATTAATTTACAGTCAAAGCAAAACAAGCCAAGCACTTGAATAGGTTGCGAATGCCTATAATAATGTCAATTTTCATTCAGAATTAATAACTCATAAAATATTACTAATACAATTCTTTTATGATGGAATCTTTTACTTAATTTTAGTTCTATCTCTTTATAAAAGGGGGAATGGTTATTAGTAACATTATGTCCACAATGAGCATGCTTGGGAACTAAACACTGGGTGTTTTGCGTTATGCTGAGCACTTAATCGGGACATGTGCTTCGCAGCCTAGGGGCTCTCACGACAGAATTTAGTTTTAGTTTATATTCATATTGATATTTCAATATATATACATATACATACACATTATAATAAATAACACTAAGTAGCAAATGAAAAATCAACATTCATCATTTCTGACAATTCTTTGATTAAAAATAGAGACAAATAATTGGGTCATATGAAAACAATTTCAGTTGAATGACTTAATAGAAATTCTAAACATCTGACTTCAAAAATTCAATGTAATGTTTTCAGCAGAATTTTACATTTTCAAAGTTATAATAGAATGTAATTAATTTATAACATACACTTTGTATTTCATGCTTTTAAAAAATCATTTTGAACTAATAAAAAATGGTTAATAAAATATTCATCAATGATTACCAAATTATTTTTTACACACAACTACAATTACAGATAAGTAAAGTTTATAAAATCATAGTAATTAAAATAAATATTGATGAATTTTAAAACATATTGATAATTTCGAATTATTTATGCAATATTCTATGCAAAATCTTATTAACATGGAATTTATTTTTTTATACACCTGTGTTTACAGATTAATGAAAAAAATTACGTCAATTAATGCAAATGATTTTCAGATTTTGAATACATGCATTCCAGTTGTTGCCCAGTAAATTTACATCACAAGTAATTATCATAATCATGAATTATTTAGAAGTAAAAATGTTTTACATAACTTTATAATTTTTATTTTACACAAATATTAAATTTATATTTAATCCAATATTATGGAAATGGAATGATCCTATTGAAATAGTGTATTAGTGAATCGAAATCATATTAATACTACAATGTAAACAATTAAATTTTTAACCTACAGAAAATAATTATTTTATTACCAAATTTATTTTTAAAATAAGCAAATTATTAATTCGTTAGTTTTACAAATAATTATCTATTAACGCGATCCATATTAGGTATATAAGAAATTTTAAAATATAATAATCTCAACGAGAAAATTTTTGTTGTAAAATGTGGTTATATATATACATTTACTCTTCTTATTTGAATTAAAAATTAATTTTTCTGGTTTATCTTTGAAAAATAAAATGGTATATTCCATATATGATTGATTGTGTTATTTAAATTTAAAAATATAATAAACGCATTTCATATTTCAAATAAACTTCTTTTTTAACAAATTAAAGTTTTGAAAACAAAGAACATTCACTTTGAAAAATCTGAATGAAATAGTATGCTAAAATTATATGACTATAGAAATCATAGAATGTTTAAATTTAGTTGTGTTGTTACAATCTGAATTAACAATAACGATATAGATGACATAAATATGATTAACTATATTTAAGGGACAAAATTGATTACAGAAATAAAATGAAGTTCAAAATGAGATATTGGCTTAGAAATAAATTAATTAGCTGTTCAAAGTATGGAAAAAATTATTTATTTTCTTAAAATACATATGAATTTGAGCTCGCAAAATAATCATTGTTTATTATAAAATATAATATATATATATTAATACAATATTTAAATTGCTAGCTAATCTTTTTTATAAGAATATGGTGTTATTTATTTGAGTAAAAATAAACCATATTAAAGAAAGTTAACATATTCACGGAAAACTTATAGTACATTAATTATATGATGATCTAAAAATATAATTATAAAAAAAGATTCATTATCGAATATTCATTAACGTTCATAAAACTGATCAATTTAGAATTAAAGGTGTGCTCTGAATTTATAAAATAAATAAATAAGTAATCTTTCGATACCAAACATAACTTTTTCGCCTTAAGTAAATTTGTGATAATCTAAAACATTAATGTTTTTCTAAACTAGTAATAGATAAATATTAAGAATAGAAAAATAAATGCTTATAAAAATTTTTGTTGTTTAGCTTTTCAAGTCTTAAGAATATACCCTCTGTCACTTTAAATAATAATTACTTTTTTCAATTTTGATGATATTTTTCGATTTTAATTCTTGATATATAACTTTGTGATATTCATTATATTGAAAGCATAATACTGTTTTAGCACATTTTATATAAATTTTTTTGTACGCCGGCTCCCATTTCAACAACCTTACAATATAGAAAAGAATACTTGCATTTTTTATACTTAAAAATTCATTTGAATTTTGAAAACATTTGAGATAATTATTAAAAAAGGAACTATATGATTAAATTCAAATTTTCAGACTTAACTTCGGATTTAGGTATTTATCTGTTAAGTTTTTAAATCGTTTATTAATGTTAATGTTAACAATACAAAATAACAAGAACTAAAATAAAATTATTCTTTCAAAAAATAAATATTTCATTATAAATATCTTCAAAAATTACAAAATTGATATTTTCAAAATAAAAAATTATTAAAGAAATTAAAGAATAAGTTATTTACAATTTTTTATTAGACAACTCAAAACTACCAAGAAATTCAGGGCCCTGAAAAATTATTAATTTCCCATTGCAGAAATCTTAAATAAATTTTAAATGAATATATTTTACTTATGTACATCAAATAATGAAAAATATTTTTAGACTTATAAAGAATTCCTTTTGTATAAGCCAACTGGAAATCAAACAGAATTCCTGAATAATTAAATAGAAAATACATTTTATTTAGTAAAAATTTAATTATCTTTAATTTTAGAGCAATTTATAAAAGTCCAAAATCATTAACTCGCACCACTATATTTGGATTTTTTTTTAGACTGAAGTTTAAATAACATTAAAAACAAAATCCTTACTATAAAGAAAAGAAAGTATTTAACCCACAAAAAACATGATTGACAACAAATTGCTTTAAAACTAATACAAGTCTGTCCAGAAAGCACTATTAATTTATAAATTGGGTCATTTTACTTATTAATGGTGTTTTCTAGACATTCAAATTCAATCATTACAAAATTTGCTTTCATTAGCTACACAAGAAACGATCAATTCTAGCAAAACTTTCATCAGATTCTATCCTTTAATTAAGTCCAATTTTTTCTCAAGAAAAATGAAGCTTCTTTATAAACTGGCATTAAGTCGGTCAATCTTAAAATTATTCAAAAACTCAGAAGCACCCCCCATCAATGCTAAAAAAATGGGCTATAGTCTGAAACATTTTAATTTTGAGATAGTTCAAAATTTCAATTTGATATTTTTAAAAGTATTAAAGTTAAAACAATGAATTCAACATCCTATGTTATTAGAATACATCCAGTAAATGTTTTTTGTTACAAAGCACTTCACTGGTGGGAAAAGGTTAAGATTTTGATTAAAAGTTTGATTTTGTTGAATCAAATTCTTAAGTAATTGGGATGAGAAACTGGCAGAATACAATTAAAAAGACTATCTAGAATAACTCTTCAACAGAAAGCATTGACCTATTCTGAGATGTTGTGCTAAATATGATAAATGTTTAATTTTACTTTTCTAAGATAAATTAGAATAATTGAAGTACATTCATTATTGTTAGCTATTTTTAATAGTTATATGCTCTGCACTTTTTCCATAAAAAATATATCGTTTTACCAATTTAAATGTTACTTCATCAGTAAATTACATTTAAATTGTAACCTACTGTTATACACACATTAATTGCAACCTTCTGCCATGTACTACTAGTGTATACATTTATTACAATGAAACAAAAGGAAAATTTAATTTCAAAATATTTGTCAATTGTTGAGTAGTTTTAATAAGCTTAAAATTTCTAAGTGTAAAATTAAATTGGAAAAAATATGAGATACTAAATACAATTATGTTAGAGCAATATAATGGTTTTAAAAAGTTACAAATTAAATCTATTGCCCTTTAGATTTTTTACCTAAATGATTTTTCATGAAATATGGATCTTTATTGAGATCTATAGTTTCCAAGGCCAATTGTCGAAGTCGTTCTCGCCGATCTCGATTGGTTTCTGACCATGATGTCACACCACCAGTACCAGTTTTACATCCAGCACGATGTTGAAAATCCATTGTTTATAATCTATAAAAAGATGTAATTTCATATTAAATAAAATACCAGATACTACAAATAAATTAGTCATGACTTTTAAATACTTATTCTACAAACATTAGTTTACTCATTTTTACTAAACTGTTATAAATGGTTTCTTTCAAAGATTTTTTGCAACAATAATTTAACTCTGAGAAAACATTTATGCATAAAAAGCTTTAAAAAATATCATTTAATTTATATTTTTATTAATATTTAAAGTATGAAAAACTTTCATGCAAGTAAGAGAATTAGCTAAATTCTACAAGACATTACAACAATAAATGTGCGCCAAACTATCGTTTTTTGTTTCACTTTTTCTTGCATTTTTATGATATGATTATATACATACATACATAACATTTGCTTGGAGTGCTAGTAAACTTTGAAGCTTTTGACAAGTTTTGTTTTACTTTAACTGCAACTTTAGCACATGAAGTGGATAATTTAGTTTTAAAATTTATTGATTTCATATTTATTTATATTGTGAAAACTATTTTAAAAGTTAATTGAATTTTGTAAGTTTCAAAAGTTAATTTTTTTTAATTTTAAAATGTATTTTTTGAAATTTATTTTGAAAGTTGTAAGATCCAGATACAGGTGTTTATAAAATATCATCAAATGCATCTGGATAGCAAATAAAAAATCTCTTCAGGGTATGAATAGTGTCATTAATTTGACTCATACCTTGTGGAGGGCATATGGGGGAGAAATCCTTCAAAGAATACTGTAGATGAGTTTTTGGAAGCCATAAAATCTGTATCATACGACTAATGTCAATAATTCTTCAAGACATGATTGATTTTTAATCCATGTATTTATTACATACCTGACAACCATGGAGGGAAAAAAACTTGAGACACTACCAGTGACAATTTTTGCTTGAAACAGAAAGTTTAAAATAGTAGTACCACAAAAAGACTGTATAATCTAAAGATTAAAATTTTCTGGGAATGTTATGAATTAAATTGTTGTTAATCTTAATAAAATATTCATCTCATGGTAAAAGTTACCAGACCCGTACGCGATTGGCACGATTTCAACTTTTGGCACCAAGCGCTCTACAGCTCTGTCGCCAACCTAAATTACGTCACTACGCGCGATAGATGTCAACCAATAACGATCGCGTTCGAACTTCAGCTTTGAAATCTCGCGTTTTTTAGAATTCCAAACATTAAAGAAATTAATATTTCATTATAATTAAGTACTGTAGAAGTTTTAAAATTATAATAAATACGAAATTTTTAAAAGTTGATTTTAAATATACCGAGCAATGGCACCCACCTTAAAAAACATCAGTGTAGCGCTACCTACTACAGTGCCAACCGGGCAATAAAACTAAATTTCGAACGTTAACAAATTTCACTTTTTGTTTAAACTCGAATTTTAATATACCGAGCAATGGCACCTACATTAAAGAAATTTCAGTACGCAGCACATTCTAACACTAACATGCAATACACACAACTTAAAAATTCATATACTTACTTTCTTACTACCATCACGCTCTAAATAAAAAAACGTAAGTTCAATACATTCTCATCCATAGTTAATTTTTGCTAGCAACACACTAACTCATAAATTCGAATATCAAAACTAAATTATTAAATATTAATCTATAAAATTTTTAAGGGTTACATACAAAACGCGCTTGTCACGCGATCATGTTAACCAATAAACGAAAACACGTCATACATACGTAATCCGAACCGTTAAACCAGTTTGACGAACTTATCGCACCACTTTATCGCCTGCTTGGCGCATTTTACCCTCTTTACGGATCTCTTCACTTAAGCGAAAAGGGGTAAAAAAGTAATTGATTCATTATTGAAAAAATTAGAAAATTTATCTATCATGTCTCACATTATAATTATACATATCTAATACTAAAACACAGATATGAGATATAGAACTCAATATATCCTTACAAACTCAATATATCCTTACAATTTATATGAATCAGACACTTTTAACATAAACTAAATAAGTTAAAATACAGTTCTAAACAAAGAAATGTTTTAAATTTATAAGAAGAATTTTGTTAACAGCAAAATTAAAATTTGCAATTGTATGTACTTACAATATTTAATAAATTTAATACACATTTTGCAAAAGATATAAAATATTTTGAATTCAAAATATATATCGAAATTGATTCTTTAACTTTATGCACTTAAATCAACATTGTTAGAATAGTCAACATTTGTTACAAGCACATTTTAGACTTAACATTTAGAAAAAAATATTTGATCAATGATCTTAAGATTATGGTTCGATAAGATTAAAAAATTATAAGCCAATGTCTAACAAAATTCAGAAGAATTTGAAAGATTCACATAACAAGTTCAATTATAGTTAGACAATTAAATTATTTATAATAAAATTGATCACGACAAATTATTCAAAACAAGCTTGCACAAAAAATTAAGATTTAAAACTTAAGCAATGTTTTGTTCGAATGCCACATTCTTAAATAATTAAAGTTAAAAAATTCATTTTAAAATATAATTATCTATATTTCTCAAAATAGAAACTAAGTTAAATACTAATGAGAGTAACTAAAAAGTAAACTGATATCAAAATTAACATGACTCTTATTCAAAGCAATAGCACACAGCCTTAAAAAATAATCCACGAGTTTCCCCATTCATATTATATAAATAATTTTCTCTAAAGTAGCTTATATTACTTCATTTATATATATATATGATAAAACATGAAGAAAAGTAAAATCAGAAATATAAAATTGGAAAAATACTAAAGTATATGAAGCAAAAGACAAGAAGGCATAGGGACCATGTCTTCATCAGGAAGTAGATGGTCAGCTATGCAAAAATGAACACTCTTTTCTGACAAGCTCAAAGGACAAATGTCTAAAAATCTTCGAGCAATTCCCCCGAAGAGTGTTCGTATAAAAGAACTTAATTAAAAATTAGACTAAATATATATGTAGAAAAGATAAATATATATGCAGAAAAATAAAAGTACTCACTATAGATGAAAATACTCACAATAGTAGAAAAATGCATACAGTAAAAAAAAATACTCACAATAATAGAAAAATACATACAGTAAAAAAATACATACAGTAGAAAATACAAAATACAAATGCCAGTAAATATAGCAGTAGTAATATGATAGAAACAGTTTTGGAGCTTTATGCTCGTAGGCTTATAGCTCGCATTGAGTAAAATTGAGTTTTTTCACAAAACACGTCAAAAATTTAGAACAAAATTTTTATACAATGCCAGTAAATCAGATTGAATTTATATATGAGAATAGTAGGTAGTTGCCAAAAGTAAATGTGAAATTAGAATGAAGAAATATTGCCAGAAGTAATTAAATTCAAAAAGTTAAAGTGGTTTAAAAAGTTAAAGTGCATTAAAGGGGATTTAAGTTTTAGTTATGTATAAAATAAAGTGTAAATATGTAGGTATTTTCAGGATTCTTGTAAGAACTTCAATGCTTGGGTGGCCCTTCTGTAGTTATAAAAACTACGCATTATTTCAATCTTACAAGCAATTCCCTACTTCCTACATATTTTAAAATAAAATTAATTGGAATATTGTTATTTTTTAGGTAAGCTATTAGGCGTTTAATTTTATTTTTAGTATATTCATAATTGTTACAGATTATATAAATGCGATTAAGCTCATTAATTATAATGTTTCTGTATATTTTTAAAGAAATATTGGAGTTCCAAGAAATTAATTTATTAACATGAAAATTAAACTGATTAGTTTTGTCGAAAATGTCTATATATGTTGGTTGGTTGGTTGGTTGGGTTTTATGGCGCAAGGTCCAAAGATGGACATGCTGCGCCAAGAATAGTGTTTTCGTAGAATATATTTTTATTATGCTATATACTTTTATAATTTTGTTTATAAATATATATTTATTTTAAAAACCCAAGCAACATTAAAATTTTTTAAAACACAAAAATAAGTGTATAAATTATTTTAAAATCCATACATAATAGTAGAATATAAATTAAATCAAATGTATATAAATTCTAAAATGAATAAATATAAAT